>SJYW01034093.1:395578-426277 GCA_006410735.1 Raphicerus campestris
ATGTGTATAAGAGACAGCGCGCACACCCCCCCACACACACACACACCCACACACGCACTCACACACACACGCACAAGGGACGGGTGGCGGCAGCGGCAAAGACACAGAGGAGCCGGCTGACAAAACTCCCAATCCCCAAAGTGGGAACAAGTTGAGCAAGAAAATAAAGTAGCAGTAGATTGTAACCCAAAGTATAATATAATTATCCATGAGTCTATAACGACATCTGTTGCTGCTGCTGCTGTTTCATTGCTCAGTTGTGTCCAACTCTTTTTTGACCCCGTGGACTATATCCCACCAGGCTCCTCTGTCCATGGGATGGATTTCCCAGGCAAGAATACTGGAGTGGGTTGCCATGCCCTCCTCCAGGGGATCTTCCGGACCCTGGGATGGAACCTGCATCTCCGACATTGGCAGGTGGATTCTTTCCTGCTAAGCCACCTTTACCAATGTATCCAAGTGATTAGATAAATGGGAGAAGAGACAAACCCCCATGCACAAGAATTCCAAGTGATTTTTATACTGATGCTCCGCTCCTAAAGAGGAGCTTTAATCCTTACTCCTGAACATAATGACTTCCTTCCAAAGAGGTCGATATGGAAAGGGGAATCGAAGAAAAACTTTCAAGCGAGAAACGGACAAACACTAGCTCAGGTGGAGAGTCAAGGTCAAGGCCAATGCTGTAAGCCATGCTGACAGAGTGCACCCTCAACATGATGTGATGAGAATGGCACTTCCCCTCTGGGGTCCTCCCCCGCCAAAACACAGAACCCAAATCTAACCGTGAGAAAAAGGCAGTAAACAGACAGGTCCAAACTGTGGGACACACTACAAAAAAAGGACCTGACCTGTACTCCTCAAAACCATCCATGTCATTAAAAACAAGGGAAGTTTGAGACATTGTCACAACCAAGAGAAGCTGAAGGAGACACAACTAAATCCTAGGCCACAGTATAAGGATATTAGGTAAAAACTAAGAAAATCTGAATAAACTATGGACTTTAGCTGATAATAATGTCTTCGGAATTTTCAGGGGTGACAGAATAATCAGCGACATGCTAGTTTCAGGCTTACTTACTGGAAGGACATTTCAGTGGGATAAAAAAGCATGCTTGGGGATATCCCTGGTGGTCCAGTGGCTAGGACTCTGAGTTCCCAGTGCAGAAGGCCCAGGTTTGATCCCTGTTCAGGAAACTAGTCTTAATTAGACTCAGCACAGCCAAATACATAATAATATAATATATAATAGAGTATGCAATATAATACATAGTTATTAATACTACAAAAAGATAATATGTTGTTATGATATAATAATAATAGAAATAAGGTACACAATAAATATAATGCACTTGAATCATCCCCAAACCATCCCCCCTTATACACCACCTACGGTCCAAGAAAAAATTGCCTCCCATGAAACTGGTCCCTGGTGCCCAAATGGTTGGGGACCACTGCTCTAAGCCACCACCTGAGGCCCCTGTTGCCACCACTTTTTCACAGGCAGGCCTGTGACTTTTGGCTTTTCCTGCTGGAGTATCACCTTTAACCTTCCAGGTCGTCAGTTCCCAAATGACATGCCTGTTTCACCAGGCAATGTGAACTGGCAAAACTTCGCTATGCTTAGAAAAATCAGCTTTGGCTTAATCATAAGACCCTGGGAGCTGCTAGGCAACTTACATTTTGTACATATTTGAGCAGACTTCTGCAGGCTAAAACCAGTCATTTGACTTCAATCACCCTGTCCAAACTCTTGGGAAACCCTTGAAAACAATCTATGAATCCCTCTGACAAACGGTGGTGAGGGCAGGCCTGGCCCTGCAAGGAAAAAGAGGATGGACCTATTTCCTTGGGATCCACCATCTCCTTACAGATCCCAAAGTAAGAGGAGTTAGGCCCACGGTTTTTCAGTCCTGCAAGGTTGATCGATGTCAAGAGTGAAACCACTCCTCACGAAACAGGATTTCATGTTAAGGAGGAAGACAGTTTTCCTCTTTGTGCTTCTCTTCGGAGGACACACACAGTCAGCAGCTAATCCCCTGGCACAAGTCGCCCATTCCGGCTCGGAACTGCCCACAGGAAGCCAAACCATCAAGGGCAGTAGTTTCATCTGGCGGGTTGAGGTGGTGAATGCCCACAGACCAAACAGAAGCTAGCAAAGAGAAATGGAGGCTGATTCCAACCCAGATTAACTTTCTCTAGAACTGAATGAGTGAAAACTTTAGGCCAAATATAGGCTTCCTGGCTTAATGTATTTGGTGATACTTTTTTTTTTTTTTGGCTTAAGGGCATTAGCTTCCCACTTGGAGACTCATTTATAAACCTGAGTTGACTGCTGCAACCAAGATGGACTAAGAAAGAGAGCTACCTCATCACTTCTCCGTTCTCCCTCCCTCAACTACTAGACTAGAAAGGATCTTGAAGGTTTAGAACCCAGCCCTGTGGCTTTCCAGGGAGAAAAGCACCCACTCACCACATCTCCACCCTATCATCCCATCTCCCCAACATCCCTGACAGCAGCGCCTCCACATTTCCTGCTGCTAGGCCTTCTTCTCGTGGACACCCCCTGACTCCATGACATGCACCCTTGGTACTCTGCTGGTTTAAAAAAAGACAGCCCCTGACACAAGGTCTGAAAGATATTTTAGGGAACATGCAGCCACAGGATGCTCCCTCAAGGGAAAGACACTCAGAACTGCTGAGGAGGTAGTTTCGCAGAGCACAGTCAGGGTGTTTCTTTGACTTCTGGGTTAAGCAATCCTGTCCTTTTATTTTTTTCCCCCAGTGTTCATCTTTCTACCCAGAGAGGACAGAAATACAATAATGTGCTGCATAAATGAAGGGCTTACACTTATGAACTTGGAACTCACTTTCTGCCCTGAGTTCATTCACTCAACATTTACTGCGTAGCTGCTATGCGCCAGCTGTTTTCCAGGCACCTGGGATCTATCCATGAATAAAGCAAAGATACCTGCCCTTATAAAGCTCACATTCTCAAGGACAAAAGAGGGTGAGAAACAATAGCCTTAATAAATGTTACCAAAAGGAGATTGTGGGTCCAGCTGCTTGCCCCTCAAAAGCCAATATACAGGCCAGATTGGTGGAAAGGAAAGTGCTTTATCTCAGCTGCCGGCAACTGGGTGGAGGAGGGTTGCAGACATCTGTCCAAGGCCAACTTCCCACCCCGACAAGCAGCGGGTGAGAGCTTTTAGAGACAGATTGTGGGGGGCGGTCTCCATGCAGGAACAGCACAGTCATTTCTAAGTTATCTTCAAATTGGTCATCAGTGATCTGACCAGCATCATCTTGGTTGTTTTAGGTGCAGTTAATCTTTAGTTCTAGGGTTCATTTGTTCCCATTTTTTTTGTGGCCAATTGTAGGAATTGTGGCAGCTCATGTGTCCTGGGTACAGTCTGCTCATCATGTAGTTCACTTCTCCAGCTAGGTATCCATGAGACAGCTCACAGGATGTGGCTCAGAATCTTATCTATAGCCCTTGAGAAAGAGCCAAAGGTTCTTGACTGTGCTTAATGACGACATTATTATTATCTAGTCTCCTTTGATTGTTTTCTTTGTTTCCACATTTCTCACTTCTCTGATTAAACTTATTCTTTGAGTAAAGTTTTCCAGACACAAAAGGCAGGCAGAAGACATGGTCGGGGGGTGGGGCAGGTAAGGGGAGGCAAAGACCTGCTCTGTTTGATAAGCTGCATGCTGTATTAGAAGGTAATTAGTACTCGGGAAAAAATAGAAGAGGATCAGGCAGTCAGGGTGTGTGAACTGGTAGTGATTTTAAACACCCAGGTCAGAGATGGCTCCTTGAGAAATGTCCTCTGAGGAAAGACTTGGGGTGAGGGAACGGGCCAAGTTTATTCTGGAGGGTGAGGGAAGGTTTGAAGTCAGGGAATATATGGGTCAGGCTTCCCTGGTGGCTCAGAAGTTAAAGTGTCTGCCTCCAATTCAGGAGACCTGGGTTCGATCCGGAAGACCCCCTGGAGAAGGAAACGGCAGCCCACTCTAGTATTCTTGCCTGGAGAATCCCATGGACAGAGGAGCCTGGTAGGCTACAGTCCAGGGGGTTGCAAAGAGTCGGACACAACTGAGAGACTTCACTTTTTTTCTTTCTTTGTCCTCCAAGAGAGATGGGAAACCTGGGACTTTGAGCAGAAGACTGATATGATCTAGCCTATGTTTTATGAGGCTTGTTCCAGCTGCCACACAAAGGCTAGACCTTAGGCACGCAGGTCCCTTACTTGCTCCAAATTTCTTCCTGATCTGTAAAACGGTAATTAGAAAACATCTAACTGTATCATTGACTGCTATGAGGTTCTTTGTTGAAGGCACTGTGAGAATTACAAACTGACACACAAATTCTAGTTATTATCGTTACTGTTGTCATCACAACGAATATTTAGAACTACAGGGACTTCCCTGTAGTCCAGTGATTAAGACTCCATGCTTTCACTGCAAGGAGTGCCAGTTCAATCCCTGGTCCAGGAACTAAGAATTTTGCATGCCTTGCTGTACGGCCAAAAAATAGGAAATATTAAAAAAAAAAAAAAAGCACTATAGCCAATTAACTAAAAGCAAAACTAGCTTAGCTGTTTTCTAAATGTGGATTTTAACATAAAACACGTATTTTTTAAAAGTAAAAACCAGGACGTTCCTGGTGGCACAGTGGTAAAGAATCCACCTGCCAATGCAGGAGACATGGGTTCACGCCCCCATCTGGGAAGATCCCACATGCCGGGGAACAGCTAAGCCAGTGCACCACAGTGACTTAGCCTGTGCTCTGCAACAAAAGAAGCCACCGCAACGGAAAGCCCGGTCCTGCAACTAAGAGAAAAGCCCGAGCAGCAGTGAAGACCCAGCAGAGCCAAAAATAAGCAAATAAAAACTTTTTTTTTTTAAGTAAAAACCAGAAAGATCAGCCTAAGTCCCTGATCTTGGTAGGAAGGTAGCTCAAAATGGAAAGTGAGTTAGTAACTGTTTCACATAAAAATTTGTTTCAGGTAACATCTGAGTCATTCCTGTAGGCTGCTTCTGTACCAAAGTCCTTACATACATTATTTCATTGAATCTTCATAAATGTTCTGTGAGGTAGGCACTGTTATTATCCCTATTTTATATAAAGAAGGCAAGTAACTTGCCTCAGTTCAGTTCAGTTCAGTCGCTCAGTCATGTCCGACTCTTGGTGACCCCATGAACCGCAGCACGCCAGGTCTCCCTGTCCATCCCCAACTCCCAGAGTTCACTCAGACTCACGGCCACCAAGTCAGTGATGCCACCCAGCCATCTCATCCTCGGTCTTCCCCTTCTCCTCCTGCCCCCAATCCTTCCCAGCATCAGAGTCTTCTCCAATGAGTCAACTCTTCGCATGAGGTGGCCAAAGTACTGGAGTTTCAGCTTTAGCATCATTCCTTCCAAAGAAATCCCAGGGTTGATCTCCTTCAGAATGGACTGGTTGGATCTCCTTGCAGTCCAAGGGACTCTCAAGAGTCTTCTCCAACACCACAGTTCAAAAGCATCGATTCTTCGGCGCAGGGACACACAATGGTGAGCTGACATTAGTTAATGGGATCTTAATCACTTAACCTATACCACATCCTGTCGCTAAACACCATAGAGCAAAAGCTTTCTGTAGTTCTGCTCTTTGTTTTGGGACTCGATTTGTTGATGACAAAGTACTTCCTTGGGGGGAAAAATTATAACTTTGTTTTGAAATAGTTTTCGATTCACAAGATATTATAGAACTAGTGCAGAGCTCCTAGCGCCCTTCACCCAGGTTCCCCTAATGGTAATATCTTACATAAGCACAGCAGCGTGATCAAGTGACCTTGGAACACTGCACACGTTCTCAGTTGTCCAGTCGTGTCCAGCTCATTGTAACCCTCTGGACTGTAGCCCAGCAGGCTCCTCTGACTATGGGATTTTCCAGGCAAGAATATTGGAGGGGGTTGCCATTTCCTACACCAGGGGATCTTCCCAACCCAGGGATCGAACCTGCATCTCTTGTGTCTCCTGCAGCTGAACCACTCAGGAAGCCCAATACTAGTAACTAAAATACAGGCAGGCCTTATTCAGATTTCACTAGTTTTTGGTTTTGCTTTATTTGGGGGAGGGGGGATTTTTAATGAAATTTCTATGAAATTTTATTACAGGTACAAATATGTATACAAATCAACTGTTTCATCACCAAAAAGAAGCTTCCAGGGCCTTCCCTGGGGGTCCGGTGGTTAAGACTCTGAGCATCGACTGCAGGGGTGTGGGTTTGACCCCTGGTTGGGGAACTAAGACCCCACACGCCCTAGCGGTAGAGCCAAGACAAAAAACTCCCCCATGCCACCCCTTTTACAAACATCCTTCTGTCAACCTAACCCCTGCAGGAGCCGATGTGTACATCATCACTATAACCCTTTCATTTTGAGAACGTTACCTAAATGGAATTACACAGCACACAACCTTTGAGACTGGTTTTGTTGACTCAGAATCATGCCCTTTAGACAAAGTACTTCTTCGCTCACATTTCTTAAAGACAGCACTTACGTCACAGAAGAAAAAACAACTGGTATTATGAGGGAAAAGTGTATGATCTTCCTGTTCCTAAATGTGCCTGCTCCAGGCAGGCTCTGAGTGGGTACACAGCCCAGCAAAGCCATCTCAAGTTAAAACAGCCTCAGCCTAGTTCCCTAAATACCACCTACTTACTGGGAGGGACTTGGGTATCTCACTAACTTGTCCTCTAAGTTAAGAATAGATGTAAATAAGAATAAGTCTGAATGTAGTTCGTTCACAGTGCTACAAAATTTTAACAGTATAAAACATTTTTTATTCTGAAATGTTAACTATATGTTTACAGAAACAGACAAGGAGTTCTATGTATCCTTCACCCTACCTCCCCAATTTTAATGTCTCTAACTATAGTGTCAAAACCAGAAAACTGACACTGGTACCTTCCACAGAGCTTATTCAGATTTTTCCAGTTACATGTGGACTCATTTGTGTGTATGTGTTGCTTTGTGTGAGTTTATCACATGTGTAGCTTCATGTAACCATATCCCATTAAAGTTTATGTTAAAAAGCATACTATTAGCCTATAGAATGCTCAGTTTCTATTTTACTTCTATCTTCTTAACCAAAAGGAAAAAAATCTTCAAATTAAAGAAAGTAAAATGAAGACTGTAAAGAATCTAAAGCCCCAAATAAATGTCAGTTGTAATGTTATATCTGGCCATTTAGAAATAAATAAAGTCACCAAGTTGAGACAATTTATGTCTATATATATAGCCTTGGGTATTAAAATTTGCAGATCCTTCTACTTGCTAAGAAAACTGAAGAGGAAAAGATCTAGATGAACAGAGAGGGGGACTACCCTGGTGGCTCAGTGACTGGGACTCCTTACTTCCAATGCAGGGGATGTGAGTTCAATCCTTGGTCAGGGAACTAGATCCCACATGCTGGCAGTGGCCAAAATGTAAAACAAAATAAATTCTAGATGAACAGAGATGGACAGATTTTTGTCCTTGTTTTCATAAACAAAATGATACTGATTTTGGCAAGTACAAAATAAGTGAAAGACAGAATCCACAGTAGAACTTCAGAGAAGGTTATCAAATTGGTGCCTAGGACACCTGTCCTAGGAAGACAGGCATGGAGTTCAGCGCACCAACAGGAAGTCAAGTCTAACTTCAGAATGAATTGCAAACTGATTTCCAGTCTTTCCAGGACAGTTCCTAGTCCAATGTATCAAGGAATACCTTAGAAGACAAGATGGAGAGATAAATGGTGGAAAAAATAAAATTAGGCAGATTTACTGCTGATTGAAAAGTAGCAAAAGAGCTGATTTCATGAATTGATATCAACTCAGAGGTTGCCTGATGGCCACTGTGTTTTGTCCTTGGTTAGATTAGAATCTAGACAGAAAACAGGGAGAGAATTTGCTAATCCAATAAGAGAATCAAGGTTCAAAATGGCCTTAGTAGATTGGGATGATGAGATAAATTTTCATAGGGATAAAGGTCACATGGTGGGCTGAAATTTCAAAGTAATTAAATATACAAAAAGCAAGAGAGCCTTGATTTTGCAGCAATTTATGAAAAAAATGCTTGAGGATTTCAGTTAACCTCAGACTCAACATGAACCAATACATTAACCTCACCAAAAAGGTAATGTAAACTGCATTATCAGAAATAGAGCATTCAATATATTTCAAATGGATAACCAACAAGGTCCTACTGTGTAGCACAGGAAACTCTGTTCAGTGCTATGTAGCAGCATGAATGGCATGGGAGTTTAGGGGAGAATGGATACCTGTATATGTTTGGCTGAGTCCCTTTGCTGTCCACCTGAAACTATCATAACACCGTTAATTGGCTAGCTCCAATATAAAATAGAAAGTTTTTTTTTTTAAAGCAAGGTAAAAAAAAAATTTAAAACACAGGAAGTTACAACCTCCATTTAACTTCACATACATCTTTCCAAAACAACACCAACGCTACCAAGCTCTTTCAACAAAGAGAGTTGGGAACACTTTCCAACTGTTTTATGAGGTCAACACTATCCAGACAGCAAAACCGACATCACAGAAACAAAATTATAAACCAGTTTCCTTCATGAACACTGTTAGGTGATAAAGACTTGGACTAGCCTTTGTCCCTGGTAATTTACTGAGTAACTAGAGTGGCTTTGTTGTGCTAATGAGGTATCCACGGATGACTTCTAGATGGGGACTGGTCACCAGAATGACTAAATCATGTGATGGGAGGGCTGGGGCTTTGATCCACGCGATATTAGCTCAAGTTCCTGATGCCTAGGAAAGAGAGGGAGGCCTGGAGACAGTATTCCATCATGGTTAATGCTTTAATCAGTTATACTACATAATGAAGCCCCAGTAAAAAAAATTGTGAACACCAAAGCTCAGCAGTTTCCTATTCTGTGAACACACTGATGCAGCAGGTGACACTCTTCAAGGCAGAAAAGCTCTGCCTTTGGGACCCACCCAGACTTCATCCTGTGTGTATCCTTGGTGAAATAAACTATAACATAAGTAGAGCACTTTTCTGAGTTCTGAGTTATTCTAGAAAATCACTGAGCCCAAAGGGGTCATGATGCCTGCTGTTTAGTCCCTAAATCTGAAGCAACACCAGAGGGTCTCTTTGCAACCCCGTGGACTGTGGCCCACCAGGCTCCTCTGTCCATGGGACTTCCCAGGCAAGAATGCTGGAGGGGGTTGCCATTTCCTTCTCCAAGGGATCTTCCCAATCCAGGGATTTAACCCATGTCTCCTGCACGGGAGGTGGATTCTCTACCACCGAGCCATTTGGGAAACCCAAGGGGGCCATAGGAACCTCCAAATTGACTACCAGTAAGTAAGGAGTCCAGGTGGCTTGGGGACTCCTCTGAGACACGCTGAGGTGAGGGCAGTCTTGTGGCAGATGCTGTCCTGACCACGGGGTCTTCACTAACTCACAGTAATTAGGAGCAGAACCGGCTCACAATACAAGCAGTCGGTGTTATCCCAGAAAAAGCTTAAATGCAAAAATATTTAACTTAATATCTACCAGCCAATGGAATCTACCACAATACATCAGGACCAAGCAGAGTTTAGCCCAGAAATGCAACACTGGTTTAAAATTCGGAAATCCAATCAATGTAATTTGCCACATGAAGAGAATAAAGGTGAAAAATGATATGACCTCAATAGATGCAGAGGCCCAACACTAAAGAATACATACCTTCTGGTTTCATTTATGTAAATTTCAATAACAGGCAAAGTTTATATATGAAACTAGACATCAGAACAAGGTCACCAAACAGAAAAGGGGGTACTTCCTGGGGTGATAGCAATGTTTTATATATTGACTAAAGTGGTGGTTACATGACTGTCTACATTTATCATGACTCATTGATTGTGTGCTTAAGTTCTACGCATTTAATTATATGTCAATTTAATCTATATATTTCATTGTATGCCCCCCAAATCTTCTTTACAGGACTTCAAAACAATCATCCAGAGAAGGTGGAATGTATTTTTTTAAAGTTGATTTTGAACAAATAAGTCATTTGATGATCAATTCCTCAGAGAAACTCAAAGAAAACTCAGATGAAGGCAGAGACAATAATAACATTCCTCCTGGAGCCAGGAGTAAGAAAAGTGATTCAGAGACAATACCTCTGACTGCCAATCACTTGCGGGCCCATCCTCACCATAAACATTCAGTGAGCATTGCCATGAGTCAGGCTCTGTCTTGCAAGAGACAAAGCCCTTGTCCTTACTAAGCAAACGTCCTCTAAGAAGACAGACAAGGAGACTAAACAATAAAGAAGGTAATGGCAGACTGTGACCAGTGCAGCGAAGGAAGCCCACAAGAATATGTGCCATGCCTGAGAGTCAATACAGGAGCGAGGAGGGCTCGGAAGAATGAGCAGGAAAGAGCTCTGTGCAGAAGTATTACCTGACACGTGTCACAGGAGGAAGGGCAAATGGAACGACATTGTAGGCAGACAGAGAAACGGTGCAAAGGTCCTGAGGCGGGGCGGGGGCGGGGTGGGGGATGTTTCTAGGAAAACAAGACAACCAGTGTGACTGGCACTTAATTAGCAGGGTGGAAAGAGTGGGTGGGGTGGATTTGGAAAGTAGAGTGGGGACCAGAGCACACAGATCCTATGAGGAGAAGCAGAAAGGCCTCTTGAGGGAAAGTCAAAGATAACGGGCAGCCACTGAAGAGTTCCAGCAGGCAGAGGACATGACCTACCATGGAGAACAAGAGTGGGGATGAGACTGGAAGCAAAGAGACGAGTTAGGATGCTACTGCAGAGATACTGGCAAGCGGTGGCAGAGACCTGGACCAGGGCCCTGCAGCAGACAGGCAGAAAAGAGATTTGAGATGTATTGTAGGGAGACAACTGGCAACCTCCTGATGTAGTCAGTCTAAACAGTGAGCAGCAGGAAGGATGGGGCAGACGGTGACAGGCTTTAGTAAGATGGGGAACTCTGTGGCAGAACAAGTCCGAGTATGAGGGGAAATTAAGAGTTTCATTTTAACACACTTGCCTATCCAGTAAGTGGACATGCCAGGAAAGGAGTATGAAGCTCAGGAGGGTAATCTGAGGCAGAGATACAAAGTTCAAAGTCATCATCACATGGATGGTCATGAAGCCAGGATCCAGAGGAGATCTCCCAGGCAGGAGTGCCTCAGAGGGATCAGAATTCAGTCCAGGACTGAGCCCTGTGGCACCTAGCATGTTCAGAACTCCTGCTGTGGGCAGAGGAAGAGCAGGAAGGAAGCCAGGAAGACAGTGGTTTCGGAAGGTCACCTTTGGCGTGCAGCATCCTTGAAGAACACTCCCTAACTACATGCAGATTGGGAAGGTTAGGGGCTGGTAAGCTTACCAGACATTGCTGGGAGATGCTAGGACAGGAGCCAAAGAGGAGCCCATCAGACTTTGCAGCACAGAACACGGCGCTGCCCCTAGGAGCAGCGTGGGAGGAGGGCTGGGACGGAAGCCAGGTCACACCCACTTAGATGGAAATCAGATGACTGCTGACCTTCACGGCACTCCCAGCCCCACAGTGACTCAGTCCTCCCACAGCTGCCTCTCTGACCAGGCATTTTCCTCGCCGCCACCTCACTGAGGTCTTCACTTCAGTGGTTCCTGAAAGGCAAGGCCTGCCAGGCCAGCTGGCCCACAGCTGCCCCGGGAGATGGGAGCAGGGCTTCCCGACCGCCCGGGCTCGAAGATTCCGGCCACTTGATTGATGTAATCACAGACACCCATCCTGTACTGTGACCTCCGAGCCCCAAGATTTCCACCTGCTTCCCCTTCCATCTGGTCCCCATCCTGGGCTGCCCCACCTGTGTTTTCATCTTCATCGAGTGCCCGCTGCTGTACACTACAGCATTCACCCATCTTCTGCTCCCTTCCACTGTCAGAAAGCAAACAATAAACAAATGCCACAACTGAGACTCACCAGGAACAGTCAGAAGAGAGGGGGATCTTTCTGGAAGTTCATTAACACGGCTGCTGTTTTGAACCCAGTAAATGCTGACAGGCTCGGGTGGACCCACAGCCTGACAGGTGAGGTTGAAGGCTGTGTTTCTGGTGACATTCATGCTCTCAGGGTGCCTTGTAAAGTAAGGAAGTCCTGTAGAGGAAGTAGAAAGTGGAAGAAGGTTTTAGATTCACAGGTCAAGGCACAGCCCCCAGGTGAATGGAAACTACACCAGAATTCGGCAATAGTTCTCTCTGTCCACCACCCTGCAGTGTAGGAGACTTGGGTTTGATCTCTGGGTTGGGAAGATCTCCTGGAGAAGGAATTGGCAACCCACTCTAGTAGTAGTCTTGCCTGGGAAATCCCATGGACAGAGGTGCCTGGTAGGCTATAGTCCATGAGGTCGCAAAGAGTCAGAAACGGCTGAGTGATTAAACTTTTACTTTCTGTCCAACACCCAGGTCTGAAATGCTCACTTTTCACCTCAATGAAGTTGAGTAAGAAAGCACACAGAAGCTAATTCTTACCAGTCTAGCTCTAGGTGGCTTTCTAGGACACTTTCCCAAAGGAGCAATGGTGATTCAGAACTGGTTTTTCCAGAAGGGAGGCCTGGCAGTTGTGAAATTAGGTGTTGCTTAAGCTCCTGGGAAAGGCTGGCAGGATTCCTCACCAATAAACACAGAGTGAAAACAAAGCCACGTGCGAGGTCTGCCCAGCCTTTTTTTTTTTAATTTAAGTATACTTGATCTATGGCTTCCCAGGTGGTGCAGTGTAAAGACTCGGCCTGCCAGTGCAGGAGACGCAGGGGACATGGGTTCACTCTCTGGGTTGGGAAAATCTCTTGGAGGAGGAAATGGCAACCCACTCCAGTATTCTTGCCTGGAGAATTCCATGAACAGAGGAGTCTGGTGAGCTACAGTCCATGGGGTTGCAAAGAGTTGGACATGACGGAGCAGCTGAGCGTGCATTCTTGATTTATAATGCTGTATGAGTTTCAGGTGTATGGTGAAGTGATTCAGTTACACATATGCAAAAATGTATATTCTTTCCAATTCTTTTCCGTTATAGGTTGTTGCAAGATACTGAATAGAGCTCCCTGTGCTGTGCTTGCTTATTTTATATACGGTGCTGTGTATCTAGTCACTGGAAACTTCTACTCCTTCCTCTTTGGTAACCACAAGTTTGTTTTCTTTTTCTGAGCCTGGTTCTGTTTTACAAATATGTTCATTTGTATCTTTTTTTTTTTTTTTTCATTTCCATGTATGCTGCTGCTAAGTTGCTTCAGTTGTGTCTGACTCTGTGCGACCCCAGAGACGGCTGCCCACCAGGCTCCTCCGTCCCTGGGATTCTCCAGGCAAGAACACTGGAGTGGGGTGCCATTTCCTTCTCCAATGCATGACAGTGAAAAGTGAAAGTGAAGTTGCTCAGTCATGCCCAACTCCTAGTGATCCCGTGGACTGTAGCCCACCAGGCTACCCTGTCCATGGGATTTTTCCAGGCAAGAGTACTGGAGTGGGGTGCCATCGCCTTGTGATACCACATATTTGTCTTTCTCTCTCTGACTTCACTTAGTATGATAATCTCTAGGTCCATCTAGGTTTCTGCAAATGGCATTATTTTATTTTTTTGGCTGAGTAATATTCCATTATGGGCTTCCTGGTGGCTCAGTGATCAAGACTATGTCTGCCAATGCCAGAGATGCAGTCGGGAAGATCCCCTGGAGAAGGAAATGACAACCCACCCTGGTATTCTTGCCTAGGAAAACTCGTGGACAGAGGAGCCTGGAGGGCTACAGTCCATGGGGTTGCAAAGAGTCAGACATGACTTAGCGACGGAGCACACACACAATATTCCGTTATACGGCACATCTTCTTTATCCATGCAGCTGTTGATGGACACTTAAGACTGCTTCCATGTCTTGGAGATTGGAAACAGCACTGCTGTGAACACTGGGCTGCATGTATCCTTCCAAATTGAAGTTTTCATCTTTTCTGGACATTTGTCCATGGGTAGGATCGGTGAATCAAATGGTAACTGTAATTTTAGTTTTTTGAGGAACTGCCATACAGTTTTCCATAGTGGTTACCAATTTATACTTCCAACAACAGTATAGGAGGGTTCCTTTTTCTCCACACCCTCTCTAGCATTTATCATTTGTAGACTTTTTGATCACAGTCATTCTGACTGGTGTGGTCCATTTTTGAGGACAACCTGTTATGTGTGAGACTTTCATTTTGGTGATAATACATTTTAAAATCTGTACACCTGCGTAAGACTAAACAGTTTTTCCAAGCCTAAACTCATGAAAACAGTGTAGACAGAGTTACACAGTTACCACCTCAAGATCTCCTGCTTTGATTCCAGCACCGGGGTCACAGGGAAGGGATGTTAAGAACAGCTCAGAGACAGCCAGTCGGTGCTTATTTGTGGCATGTGCCAAAATGTTAACAGATAAAGCGAACTGACCTCCAGCATTTAAATTGTGTTCTTTGGGGATTGGGAGTTCACAGATTCGGTCCTAGCAGGAATAACAGGGGATTGGTAAAATGGGATTCTTTTTTCCAAGCTTCAGTGTTTTACCAAACTTCATTTGAACCTAACTCATTCCTACACTGGACATTTTTTTTTCTGGAACTTTACAAGTAAAATGTCTTCTGAACAGCTTTCCCAGAGTAGCAGCAAATATAGGCACCCTTCCCTCTGGTGGGCACTGGCAGAAGCCTCGGGCATGGCCATCCAGTTTGGGACCGTGCACACATGCCTGCCAAGTCGCTTCAGCCGTGTCCGACTCTGTGTGATCCCATGCACTGTGCCGGTCAGGCGGCTCTCTCCAGGCAAGAATATTGCTACGTCCTTCTCAAGGGGATCTTCCCGACGATCCAGGGACTGGACCCGCCTCTCTTAGGCCTCCTGCATTGGCAGGTGGGTTCTTTACTACTAGCACTACCCAGGAAGCTGTGCAGGGAAGTCTGAGATGGGCACAGAGCAAAACTCCAAAAGAGACCCCCTGAGGGCCCTCCCTCTCTCGCGCCTCCTGCAGCGTAGGCGGGATCAAGTTCAGGTTTAGACGAGAATGGACAGCACAGTTGTCTTTCAGAGGGAGACAAGTCTCCTTAAACTTCGCTGAGAAGCTAACCACCTTCTCTAAAGCCTGTGAGGAGAACAGTGAGGAGAAAGCAGCAAAGTCATTCTCCTGATGACACTGTAGATGGGGGCGGCCTTGGCAAGCAGGGACACAGAGACCCTGGAGGTCAAGTCCCTGGGACAGTGGGGAGTGGCCACTTGGTTTGATAATGAAGATGTTTCTTCCTTGAAGCCCCTCTTGGCAGGCCCAAGATGCAGGACCTGGCCTGGCTCACCTGTGCGTCAGCTCATGTCCCCATGAGAGTTCAGGTTCCTCGAGGGCAGAGATTGCCTTCTTCCTTGCCTGATGCCCCAGTTCTCCCCTACCAGGCCCATGTCATGTCATGGCATCAGAAGTGCACTGAATCACGTGCCTGAGAAACCCTAAGGATTGAAAAAGGAATCCCAGGCACAGTTGAAACTAGCTTATTCTCTCTGGTTTCACTGTCCACATAAGCAAGATAGGAAAGCAGGGGTCCCCAGCCTCCAGGATCTAATGAGGTGGTGCTGATGTGATGATAAAAATAACAGGTACAATAAATGTAATGCATTTGAATCATCTCAGAACCATAACCACCCACCTCCCCCAGCCCCGCCATCCACCCCTCTGTCTGGGGAAAAATTATTTTCCATGAAACTGATCCCCAGTGCCAAAAACGGAGGAAACCACTGCAGATAAGGATACTAAATAATAAATAACTGGCACTCGACCAGGTGAGTGGCATCTAGCGCCAGCACTGAGAACTGTTTAATAAACTGCATTTTGCCTCCTAAAATAGACTTCAGGTTTTATTTTTTTGTTGTTGTTTTGTTTCTGGCTGTGCTGGGTCTTGGTTGCCCCGGAGCATGTGGGACCTTAGTCCCCTGACCAGGCATTAAACCCACATCCTCTGAATTGGAAGGTGGATTTCTTACCACTGGACCACCGGGGAAGTCCTAAGACTTTAGCTTTTTGAATTGTAAATAACCTTAAGGCAAGAAGGTCCATAATCCCTTTTTGTCTCAGGCTCAGTATCTAGCAGAGAGCTAAATCTTTAAGAATTAAGTTTATTTCATAACTACCTATAATCTAAGAAAGAAGATGGCCTTTAAAATCTCGCTGTTTAAAGATCTGCAAGTTTTGCATCAGAGTATGCATACAAATGGGATAAATTAGGAATCTGAGGGTAACATGAACACACTACTATATATATAATAGTTGAACATCAAAAAGACCTACTGTATATAGCACAGGAACTATACTCAATATTTTATAATAGCTTATATGGGAAAAGAATCTGAAAAGAATATATATATATACACATATGTGTATATATATATATATATGTGTATGTGTGTGTGTGTGTGTGTGTGTGTGTATACACACACAGTTTCCTTGGTGGCTCAGTGGTAAAGCTGAGCGGTAAAGCTGCCAGTACAGAGACATGGGTTCAATCCCTGGGTTGGGAAGATCTTTTGGGAAAGGAAATGGCAACCCATTCCAGTATTCTTGCCTGGAAAATCCCGTGGACAGAGAAGCCTGGTGGGCTACAGTCCATGAGGTCACAAAAGAGTCAGATACAACTTAGCAATTAAATATGAAACATACGTACATATATATATACACACATATATGTAGTCTCTATATATGTATCTATCTATCTGTCTATAAGTCACTTTGCTATACACCTGAAACTTACACAACATGGTATATCAACTTCAATTAAAAATTCATTTTAAAACCCAACGACAAGCAAATGGGCATGCCAAACTCTGGAGCATTATACACAAAGCAATTCACTCAGGCTCTAAAACAAACCACCAAGCAGCAACTGGACATTGTGGCCTTTGGACTCACCTTGAACCTCGATGTAGATGGGGTCAGACACGATCTCTTCACTGTTTATTTTCATCTTACAGATGTACGACCCATTGTCTGAACGCTGCACACTGGTTATGCTTGAGAGAGAAACACAAAGATATTTCATTGATGACCTTTTGAGTTTCTACTATAGGAATCAACATTCTTCAACTTCTTTGTCTTTCACTGTGATGATTAACCGTGTATGTCAACATGGCTAGGTCTTGGCACCTCGATACTTGGTCAATCATTACTCTAGATGCAGATATTTTTCTGTGAAGGTATTTTTCAGATGTGATTCATATTCAAGTCAGTAGACTCAGAGTAAGGCAGATTATCCTCTATTGCTTGAGTGGGTCTCATTTAGTCACTTAAATGTCTTAGGAGCATCGACTGGGGTCCTCTGAGGAACAAGGAATTCGGCCTCCAAACTGTCTTTGGAACTCAAGGCTGCAACATCAGCTCTCCCCTGGGTCTCCCACTGACACTCCAGAGATTTCAGATTGGGCAGCACCCACAATTACCTGATGCTGGGACAGACTGAGGGCACAAGGAGAAGAGGGAGGCAGAGGAAGAGATGGTTGGATGGTATCACCAACTCAATGGACATAAGTTTGAGCAAGCTCCGGGAGATAGTGAAGGGCAGGGAAGCCGGGCGTGCTGCAGTCCATGGGGTCACAGAGTCAGACAGGACCGAGCGACTGAGCAAAAATAATTACATTAGGGGTTTCCCTAGTGGCCCAGTGGGAAAGACGCCACCTGCCCATGGAGGAGATGTGGGTCTGAGCCCTGGGTTGAGAAGACCCCCTGGAGAAGCAAATGTCGACCCACTCCAGTATTCTTGCCTGGGAAATCCCATGGACAGAGCAGCCCCGTGGGCTACAGTCCGTGGGGTCACAGAGTCGGACACGACTCCAACAATGACAACAACAGTGACATTAAATCTATAAAATGACATCAATCTTTTTTTTTTTTTTAAAAATATGGAACGCTTCATGAATTTGCGTGTCATCCTTGCGCAGGGGCCATGCTAATCTTCTCTGTATCATTCCAATTTTTTTTTAGTATATGTGCTGCCGAAGCGAGCACTATAAAATGACATCAATCTTTAAAGTAATTTTTTTTTTGCTCTCTCTCTTTTCACATGTGTGTGTCCTGTTGGTTCTGTTTCTCCTAAGAACCCTGCCTAACGTCTGTGTGCACACTGGCCTGGATTTCTATGGGAGGCTCTACACCAGGGTTCTCCACATCAGAGTACAACCTCTCAAGGCATTTTGCAAATTTGTGGGACCGTCCTGGGTGGTCACATAACTAGGGGTCAACAGGGCTTTCAGGGGTCAGAGTCAACTTTTCCACAGCCCAAATGATCCTCAGAGACTGGAACCTAACCCCATCATACATACACGAAGTATTTTGCCTGGTGTTAATACCCATTTCATTGCCCAGGACCATGAAAATGGTAGGCTAGTACCTCCTTGTCCCGTTTTGAACTTGGCAGTGACTCGGCCATCGTCTGGAAAAAGGATGACTGCAGCCATCTCTCTGTCTGCAGTGGCCGTGTGCATGGCGCAAGTCACCGTGGACTTTATACCTCTCCTGGTGTGGTCACGCCCAATATTTACACATTCACGTTCATGCTATTTAATTTTCAGTCACCTTCCTTTTGTTTTCCTCATATTACAGTGTAAACACGGTACGTTACTAAATATCTGATATAAACAGGAGGTCTTGGCTCAAAAGGTTCAGAGTCCTGCTTGTCAATTTCTCAACATGTTTACGAACAGGGAGATACACCACAGAGGTGACACCTGCTCTTAGCTGGGGCAGGAAGGGATGAGAGAATACGGAACACTCTGAAATACTCTCAGATGCTCCTCGAAAGAGGACCCCTTTATTAGTCCCACAGCACTGGTTTCTTCTCTGTGCATCAGACACAACCAAGAAGACTGTGACAGAGGGAAAAGGGAAAAAAAGAAAAACGCGGAGAGGTCTACTTGTCTTCCGAGCAGCTTGCTCCTTAATGCAACTTATTTATGAAAGTGTTAGTCGCTCAGTCGTGTCTAACTCTTTACAATCCCATGGACTCTAGCCCACCAGGCTCCTCTCTGTCCATGGAATTCTCAACATGGCAAGAATACTGGAGTGGGTTGCCATTCCCTTCTCCAGGGGAATCTTCCAAACCCCGGGATTGAACCCGACTCTCCTGCAGGCAGATTCTTTACCATCTGAGCCACCAGCAAAGCCAAGCTTTAGGGAAGGGGCTTTATGTCAGAGTGCCTAGAGGTCACCAGAAGTACAAGGAAAGAGACCTCACAGGACAAAGATCTCCAAATAAGGGGTTAGAGGACCCTCTCTGAGAATGTGTTGGGATGTCATGGTTACCATGGTTACCAGAAGGGGATGAAGAAAGAGGAAGAGGAGCAGGTCTGCTGCTCAGGCAGGTAACAACCAGGGGCTGGACAGTTCGCACAGCTCCTGGCAGATTCTGTATGCTGATTAGTCTAGCCTTCTTTGTAGTTCTAAGGGAAACCAAGGTCATGGCTACTGAAAAGTGGAGCGTTTCCACTCATTTCACAAGTTCCCCTTGAAAGAGGCATCATTTTCTTGCAGGAAAACCTAGGGAGGAGCTGAACAGAGTGGACGATGAGACCCAAGACTCAGTGAGCCAGGAACCAGAGGAGAAGTGACAGCCAGAGAGGAAGGCAGGCCACAGCCCCAGTGAGGCTGCACCCAGGCCAAGGGTGCACAGCACACCGGAACCGAGAAATCAGCAGGCGCAGATAACCACGGAGCGGCGCACGCGGGCGCGGGAATCAGGCTGCACGGAAAGTCTAGGTGTGTCTTCAACCAGCCAGCAAGGAAAATTCAGAAGAACACAAAACTCGATAAATATTTGGTCACTTTCTATTTTTTTAAAAAAAGAAAGAAATACAAGAAAGAATCAATAAAGCCTTGCCTGAAAACAAACACTTGGTCTTTACTCATTTGCTTTAGGCAGGGTTTAGCAGCATCTGGTAAGAAGGACTATTTGTGTCTGCATTAATTACCAAGTCCAGATTCATCTTACCTATAGCACAGGATCGGTTTTTCCCAAATAATTCTACTTTTTGTTTTATAGACATAACATAATGGAGGAGCCTGGTAGGCTACAGTCCATGGGGTCGTGAAGAGTCAGACATGACTGAGCGACTTCACTTTCACTTTTTACTTTCATGCATTGGAGAAGGAAATGGCAACCCACTCCAGTGTTCTTGCCTGGAGAATCCCAGGAGATGGAGGAGCCTGGTGGGCTGCCATCTATGGGGTCGCACAGAGTCAGACACGACTGAAGCGACTTAGCAGCAGCAGCAAAGGCTCCCAGGATGAAGGCAGGGTGCAGCTGGGACTCGAGATGGGAAAGTGGTCCCCCATCTCCTCCCTCTCCCTGGCAGAAACAGCAGGAAAAGCTCTGCTCACAGAATAGCAATCTAGACATTCCGACGACTGAGTAAGGAATTCCAGAAAGAACACAGAGAGGGGAGGGGGAGGATATGATTCAAGAAAATGCCCAGAACTGGAGATATGGATCTTTCCAAACCTGACCATTAGGCCGGGCAGCACAGCAAGAGAGAAAAGACCTGCCAAGGGGCTTCACCAAGCCCCTTAGACATGTCACACATCTAAGATAAAGCGGAGACCCCCAAAAGCTTCCAGAGAAAGGAAAAGCAGATAATTTATGAGTAAATCAAAACAGCAACAAGAGCTGTTATCAAGAACAACTCTTGATAACTCTAGATAACAGCAGGAAATTGTTTTCCTTTTAAATTCTGTATCTGGTCAAACTGTCTTTTGGTGAGAGTAGGAAAAATCTGGTATTTTCAGATATTCAAGAGCCCAGAAAGCAAGTGGAGGGAGTGGGCTCCACGTAAAGTGAGGGAATAAGCCAGGAAGAGGGGAAGCTGGGCTCTGGGAGACAGGAGCTAGAAATCAGAAGGAGTGAGGCTCCCAACAGCAAGAGCAAAGATGACTCAGCCAGACCCCCAAGCCTGGAGAGAATGGAACGGCTCCAGGTCTGGCACCTCCAAGGAAAAAACTCCAGTCCTGAGAATTGTGTCATTTTGAGAGGACATGCCTATTTTCCTTTAGAACGTGAAGGAGAATGAGCGATCAAAAATTAGAAAATTAAGTGAACTAACAGGCAGGCAAGGAAACTATTAAATTCAGGAAGATCAAAGAGCTCAACAAAAAGGCCAATGTAATTACAGTCTGATGACATGATTCAGCTGAAAATAGCATTTCCACAGCCACAGAAATTGTGAACCCTGGGTACTGATTTAACCACGGCCATGAGTAATACTCTATTAGATTAACACAGCATGCTGGGGCCTGGCACGGGTATGCATGCACACACCACACACGCACACATACACACCACACCACACACACACACACACACACACACAGAGCACGGGTATGCATGCACACACCACACACACACACACACAAACCACACCACACACACACACACCACACACACACACACAAACCACACCACACACACACACACACACGGCACGGGTATGCATGCACACACACACACCACACACACACACACACAGCACAGGTATGCATGCACACACCACACACACACACAGGACTCCATGGACACACACACACACACACACACACACACACACACGACTCCATGGATTCTACCCAATCAGTGGGCCACCTCTGCTCCCCATCAGGAAAGCACTGGGGGCCGGAATGCAATAGACAGACTACTTTACCATGTGCAGGCACTTCAACAGATTTTGGTCAAACATCTGAATGGGGGAAGACCAAAGAAACCAGAGACTCAGACCCGATGTCTAGACAGGAACCATCTGGAGAGAGCCAAGGTGAGGAAGGGGGAGTTGAATGGGGGCTGGCAGCTGCAAAAGCTCGTCCCCACCAGGATCCCCTCAGCTAACATAGCCCCAGAACATCCTACAAGGACACACATCTCTCTGGCCATCAGACCTAGGCTGACCTGCTCACAGATGGCTTGTGGTAGTGGTGGTAGTTTAGCTGATAAGCTATGTCAGACTCTTTTGTGATCCCATGGACTGTAGCCCGCCAGGCTCCTCTGTCCTTGTGATTTCCTGGGCAAGAATACTGGAGTGGGTTGCCATGCCCTCCTCCAGCGGATCTTCCCGGACCAGGATCGAGCCCGGGACTCCTGCGTTGGCAGGCAGATTCTTTACCATCTGAGTCTCCTATCTGTGGAGTGTATACAAATCTCTCCATCTCTCTGTGCTTCTGTTCCTTCTCAGAAATGGAGGGTCTAATACCCACCTCCATACCATGTATAGCACCTACGGGAAATCTGGACCTCAATAAATATCTGGTCACTTAAAAAAAAGAAAGAAAGAAAGAAATACAAAAAGGGACCAATATTAGTTGACTCCTCTTGAATACCTAGAGTGGTTAAATTCATAGAGAAAAAATGTGGAATAGAGGTTGCCGAGGGCTGGAGGGGATAAGGAGTGGGGAGTTAGTGTTCATGGGTATGGAGTTTCAGTTTGAGAAGAGTTCTGGAGATGGATGGTGGTGATAGTTGCATAAAAATGTGAATGTACTCCAGGTCACTGACTTGGATATTCAAAAAGGGTTAAAATGGTGTTTTACTTTCTGTGTGCATGTGTGCTCAGTAAAGTCACGCCTGACTCTGTGACCCCATGGACTGTAGCCCACCAGGTTCCTCTGTCCATGGGATTTCCCAGGCAAGAATAAACTGGAGTGGGTTTCCATTTCCTCCTCTAGGGGATTGTTGCAATCCAGGGATCGAACTCATATTAGCAGGTGGATTATTTTACCATTGAACCACCTGGGAAGCCCATGTTATATGTATGTTACAACAATCAAAAACAAACAAACAAACATTAAAAATGAAAGAAAAGTGAAAAAAGAATACAAAGACCCACTGATAAGCATTCTATTTAACTAGCTGTCATTCAAACGGTGCTGACAGGATTCCATGGATAAACCGAGTTCAGGAATCTGGTACAAAATCTGACCTGAAAAGAAGTCTGAATTGAATATAAAGTAAGTCTGAAAGTTTCAGCAATCTATGGCTAAAATTAGCTTTTCCAACTGATGGCTTTGTTGAACAAATGATCTTCTTACTTTCTAGATATTTGGCTGATCTCCCATGTATGATTCCATCTTTGGGGTCACCAAAAGCAGCAGGATAAAGAGCAACCAGCAATGGCATCAGGCAGACCCAGCTGGGGCAGGGTGGGGCAAGGGTCTTGGCTCTCAGAGTCTGCAGGGGCCCGCCAACACAAGTCTCTCAGGCACAAGGAGCACGCAGGAACCCAAACTACCCATTTACCATGTTTACCAGGAAAATGCACTAAGAAAGTAAAATCCATCCAGCTTGAGCCACTGAGAAGGATGCCAGAATTTAAAGAGCATTGGGAACTCTTAGACTACAAAGAAAACAAATATCAAACACTCTCCCTTTGCCATAAACCACCCAGTAACTAAATCTGCAGGGCCTGTCAATATCCAGGAGCATCAGTTTTTGTTTTTGCTTGAGGGTGGGACTCAAGGGACTTAGCTGCCGATAGAGACCACCAGACGGAGTTCAGAAACAAAAAGGTTTATTGATAATTTCGGATCCGGGCTCTCCACCAAGCTAATCGAAGGTGGGAGCCTGAGGGCGCCTCGCGGGCTAGGAGGACCTTAGCCTTTTTCTTAGTGAGCTCCTGAGTAGCTCGGGTGGGGTCCTCGCGATTCCCGTACACCTTCTGGGCTACTGCCAGGAGTTCGGACAGAGACTTCCCTTCGAATCCTTCTAGTTTCTGCAACTTCCTCCTAATGTCTGGGGCCACCTGAGCTACGATGGAGAGCCCCACAGCCACCCGGTGCTCTGGAGCTTCTGGGTTAATCGGGCTCCAGGTCCTATAGGCTTGGTTGAGCCTTTCCAGAAAGGCGGTGGGACTCTCCTCCGGTCCCTGCCTAGTTTCAGTAATCTTGGCCATATTAGTAGGCTTCCGGGCCGCAGCTCGTAAGCCAGCCAATAGAGTCTGGCGGTACCAGTTAAGGGCCCCCAACCCACCTGTACTGTTGTGGTCCCAAGTGGGGCAAGTGGAGGGGAAACCTTCCTCAATACGGTTGGGGTCCGCTGTCAGTTCTCCTTGGCTATCCCGGATTTGTTTCTTACTTTCATTTTTTATTCTTTCTCTCTCCTCAGTAGTAAATAGGGTACTGAGAAGCTGCTGGCAATCATCCCATGTGGGTTGGTGAGTATAAAAGACAGATTCTAAGAGCATGATGACCACCTGGGGGTCATCCGAGAAAGAGGGGTTCTGGCTTTTCCAATTATATGTATCTGAGGTAGTGAATGGGACATAAGTCCGTACTGGCCTCCCGGTGGGCCCCACCTCACCCGTTTCTAAACAAACGCCAGACAGCCAAACAGGCCGTCCTAAAACCAGACAGGAAGACAGACACCAAAACTGACAGGAAAACAAACGCCAAACAGCCAAACTGGCTGCCTTAAAACCAGATCCAGGCCTCCCGGAGTCGTCCCTCCGTTAGGCAATTGCGTGGGACCACCCGGCGGCATCCCGCCGTCCACACGCAACTCAGAACAGAGTCTGCAGACTAATACCAGACCAGAAAACAGCCCTGACTTACCAGTGCCATGCAGGATTCCAGATGAAGTGACGCCCTGGTGGGACTCGAACCCACAATCTCTAGGGGCCCCTGGGTGGGACTCGAACCCACAATCTCCGGGGGAATGGCCCCCTGGTGGGACTCGAACCCACAATCTCTAGGGGCCAAATAATCTGCCGGGTGGGACTTGAACCCACAATCTCCCCCTGGTGGGACTCGAACCCACAATCTCTGGGGGAGTGGCCCCCTGATGGGACTCGAACCCACAATCTCTGGAGGCCAAATAATCCGCTGGGGGTCTCAAGGCAGCGATCCCGGACGAGCCCCCAAATGTAAGGGACTTAGTATTCATACCTAATATTCATCTCCCTAGGAGCGTTGACTTAGTATTCATACCTAGTATTCATCTCCCTGGGAACGCTTTTACTTCCTTCTTCTATATTCCCGTAAACTAACCTAGCATTTAACTCTTCTGGGAACATTCAGCTTCCTTCTTCATTCCCTTACAGTGGGTCTCCTCAAGTCTTCTGATCGGAAGGCTGGTGCCTTCCTGGAAAATTTTACCTGATGAGTGTTTCATCCTAAGCCAGGGAGCTTTTTTACACCTTACACCAGACTTTAGAGCTAACTGTTATTGTCTAGTCTCTAAGTCGTGTCTGATTCTTTGCAACCCAAAGGACTGTAGCCCTCCAGGCTCCTTTGTCCATGGGGATTTCCCAGGCAAGAATACTGGAGTGGGTTGCCATTCCCTTCTCCAGGAAATATTTCTGATTCAGGGATCTAACCTGCATCTCCTGCATTGGCAGGCAGATTCTTTATCACTGTGCCAATTTGGAAGCCCTTAGAAATAACTGCCCCAGGAATTACATGTGGCTCAGAGGTTTAAGCGTCTGCCTGGAATGCAGGAGACCCGGGTTTGATCCCTGGGTCAGGAAGATCCCCTGGAGAAGGAAATGGCATCCCACTCCAGTACTGTTGCCTGGAGAATCCTATGAACGGAGGAGCCTGTAAGCTACAGTCCATGGGGTCACAAAGAGTCAGACACGACTGAGTGACTTCACTGACTTTGCTTTAGAGACTTCATCAGGAGGTCTTGGCTATGCAGGGTTCCCAGGTTAGATGAATGGATACCCTATGCTTTGAGCTGATATCAGGTGTAGATGGGGTAGGATATGGTTGGAGTGTCAAGGGGGATGTCTAGCCTGGTGACAAGTCCTACAATGGAGATCTAGCAACTACTTTTGAGTGATGCACCATCCAGGATTAGGCATGGGGTGGGGGGTATGGGGCCAGGAGTAAGGAGGGGTGTTGGTGGAGATTTTCTGTATTAACCACCAAGCTATTGATTAGGAATACTCCAACCAGACACTGAGTGCTCCCTACACCCAAAATGCCAGATGACTCTTGACTCTATGAATACTAATAGACATCTGATCCCTGCTTATATGTAGCCATCTATCATTTGCACATTTGCTTCAATAAACATGGTCCATGCAGTACTCTTAGTGGCTTCTCCAACAAAATTGCAAGCTAATGAATTCCTGGTAAAATGGCATCCACTGAAAGCTTAGAACTAGTTTTTAACTTTTCACTTTGCTGGGAACCAGAGTGGATTTCCTTGGGGCCCATGAGATGTGAGAAGAGAGGATATGAGGAGAGGTGTGCAAATCAGCCTCCCTAGTTAAGTTTACTCCTAGCTTACTATCTAGTTACCCTGGGCAACTCATCCTAATTTATAAGGACCTCAGGGTCTTCATCTAAAAGACATCAAATTAGGCTCTTCAACATCTTTCTATCTTGCAAAGAAATTATACAAATATTGATCATCTTGATCAAGTACTTCATTGAATTACCCACAGCTACGACGTCACCTGAACACTAACAAAGTGAATACGTCAGTGGTGGACTTGGTGCTGCTCCAAATATTACTCGGTTCAGCTGAGTGTCCATCCATTTTAACAATTCTGATCACTAAATTTGCTCAGTTGGGAGGTCACATAATATTTGCTTCCCTTCCAAATGACTTTATGAGAGTTCAACCAAATATGTGCAAAAGTATACATTTTTCTCTAAAGTTCTCAAAATTTCACCTAGTCACCTTCCAATATCTAAAGACCTAAGTTCAAAATAGGACTCTGCTGTTCTCCATACTGGCTGTACTAGTTTGCATTCCCACCAACAGTGTAAGAGGGTTCCCTTTTCTCTACACCCTCTTCCGCATTTATCACTTGTAGACTTTTGGATAGCAGCCATTCTGACTGGTGTGAAATGGTACCTCACTGTGGTTTTGATTTCCATTTCTCTGATAATGAGTGACGTTGAGCATCTTTTTCATGTGTTTGTTAGCCATCTGTATGTCTTCTTTGGAGAAATGTCTGTTTAGTTTTTTGGCCCACTTTTTGATTGGGTCTTTTATCTGCAGGAGTTTCTCGTATATTTTTGAGATTAATTCTGTGTCTATTGCTTCGTTTGCTATTGTTTTCTCCCATTCTGAAGGCTCTCTTTTCACCTTGCTTATAGTTGCCTTTGTTGTGCAGAAGCTTTTAATTTTAATGAGATCCAATTTGTTTATTTTTGCTTTTATTTCCAATATTCTGGGAGGTAGGTCATAGAGGATCCTGCTGTGGTTTATGTCGGAGAGTGTTTTGCCTATGCTCTTCTCTAGGAGTTTAATAGTTTCTGGTCTTACGTTTAGATCTTTAAGATCCAGCAATCCCACCGCTGGGCATACACACAGAAGATACCAGAATTGAAAGAGACACATGTACCCCAATGTTCATCGCAGCACTGTTTATAATAGCCAGGACATGGAAGCAATCTAGATGTCCATCAGCAGAGAAATGGATAAGAAAGCTGTGATACGTATACACAATGGAATATTACTCAGCCATTAAAAAGACTACATTTGAATCAGTTCTAATGAGGTGGATGGAACTGGAGCCTATTATACAGAGTGAAGTAAGCCAGAAAGAAAACCACCAATACAGTATACTAACACATATATATGGAATTTAGAAAGAAGGTAACAATAACCCTGTATGTAAGACAGCAAAAGAGACACAGATGTATTAAACAGTCTTTTGGACTCTATGGGAGAGGGCGAGGGCAGGATGATATGGGAGAATGGCACTGTAACATGTATATTATACTATCATATGTGAAATGAATCGACAGTCCAGATTCGATGCATGAGACAGGGTGCTTGGGGCTGGTGCACTGGGATGACCCAGAGGGATGGGATGTGGAGGGAGGTAGGAGTGGGGTTCAGGATGGGAAACACGTGTACACTCATGGCGGATTCAAGTCAATGAATGGCAAAACCAATACAATATTGTAAAGTAAAAAAAAAAAAAAAAAAAAAGACTCAGCCTACTCTAGGTGTAAAAATTCTCCAAGTTCTTTGACTATCTCATGGTCCTTCAGAGCTTTCAGTCAGGTGGTCCAACTCCATCTCTTTGGCAAGAAGACCAAGAAAGACGTGGAGACTCACTTACGGTCTCATGGGAGCCAGTGGCAGGACCCCAACCTGAAACTCCCAGCCCAGACAGCAGGGCTGGGCTTTCCTTCTAAATGATACTCGGTGGGACCAAGACTTTGGTCAGACTTTTGTTTTTATAAGCCTTTAAACCTTATTTATTATGAAATGGTGATTTTAGTTCTCCCATCAGGAGCTGTGTCTGTATAATGAAAAAACATCTGTGTTTTGCAGATGATGGAGAAAAAGATACAGTCCAGTCTCCCGAGGGGTCTCAGTCACTAGCTGAGAATGACAGCCCAGGAGACCGAGTCAGAGTTTAAATCGACCAATGAAAGACATGCAAGTTGTTTTCTGTGACTTGATGATGACCAAGATAACTTAGAAAATGCAGGAAAAAAAGGGGGGGAGGGAATCTTATGGAAGTGTTGACACACTAAACTCCAGCTGGAGTCATCAGGTCTGTGGTAACTCAGAGGTGGTTTTTTCTGAAAAGGAAACATACAGTGATTCACCCAAAGACATGATACAGCCTGGAAGTGGCCCAAACATCAGGTCAGAGAAAGTAAAAACAACAGATCAAAGAGGCTCCACTCAGCATGGAGGAGTCCCAGAGAAAAGGCTCTTGCATCATCGCTGCCGGGCTCCGAGCTCATCTTGAGCTTTTAGTGACTACAGTCTGCGCATGCCTGCTAAGCTGCTTCAGTCGGGTCTGATTCTTTGCGAACCCATGGACTATAGCCCGCTAGACTTCTCCGACTGTGGGATTCTCCAGGCAAAAATACCGGAGTGGGTTGCCATGCCCTCCTCCAGGGTATCGTCCCAACCCAGGGATCAAACCTGTATCTCCTACATCTCCTGCACTGGCGGGAGAATTCTTCACCACCAGTGCCACCTGGTAAGCCTGACTACAGTCCACCTCATTCTAAAACTATACATGCTAGGAGGTCCTGATGTAAACACAAACAAACAAACACCCTCCTGGCTAAAAGGAGACAGGAGAGAATGAAGAGGGAGGGAATTCCCTGCAGGTCCAGTGGTTTAACTCCATGCTTCCACTGCAGAACTGCAGGGGACATGGGTTCGATCCCTGGTTGGGGAAATAACATCCCATATGTCACATGACACAGTCAAAAGAGAGAGAGAGAGAGAGAATGAAAAAGGACAGTGGGAAGAGGAGCCACTGTCTGTCTCCAGGATCTCCATATATGGACCCGGTCCTTGGGATGTTGGGTTATTGGGTTACACCCTGGCCTGGCTTATTCCTGTCTCTCCCTCAACTCACTCTGCCTGCCTGGGCCAATACAAAGTGGAATGTTGAGATGGAGAGCCAAGTGCCTGAAGGTCTGTCTCAGCTTCCCAGACTTCAGACTTTCGGCGTTCTTCCCACCCCAACACGAGGTCAACATCAGTACCCGTATCTGTAGCCACAAGGGCTGCTGGGAGAGGAGGGAAGAAGAAGACACGGAGCAAGCGAAAGGGCTGCAGGGCTGCACTGTTTGACAAGCTCCACGCCCACCCAATGATTCTGATGTCTCCTCATGGCAGGCAAAGACACAGCTCTCACCCACTGGGAGAGTTCTGGAGTCCAGCAGGACTTGGGGGTACTTGCAGGCCAGATGGGAAGAGTGTCTGATCACCAAGAATGCCACTGGGGCCAAAATCCAATGAAAAGAGATCAACAATACAACTGGCTATTAATCTACACTCTGAATGGACTGGTGAGGCTGCCAACACAGAAAACAAAAGGCTGTTTTGATTACTGACAAGCCTTTTGCTTCTGAATCAGCAAAAGCATAGCATTTTCAAAGAAAGGGAGAGAGAACACTTACCTGAAGGAAGCGATGACTGCTGTCACTTCATTATCCGGATAAAACTGAGTAACTGCATGGTGGGCCCCCAACAATTCCTTCCCATCTTTCCACCAAGAAATAGTTGCACTGTCCTGGTAGATGTTAGGTATGTTGATGGAGCAATTAAACTTGACATCTTTGTGTTCAGAAAGTATTATATGGCCAACCGTATGATTAAATGCAAGAGGTGGTAGGAGCTTGGACCTGGCAGAGGTCACCCTGGGAAAGGCTGCATTTCCAGGGTCTGGTGTTCCAGGCTGGATGGGTGGAGACACAGCAGTGGGCTGGTAGCGACCAGGGTGAGGAAAGAAAAAAGGCGTGTGGTCAGCCTGTAAGCTTCCTGGGAGAGAACCAGAGAACAGCAGGTTGGGGCTGGTTCCTTCCTTCATCTCAGCAATAGCTGCAAAACAGAATATTGGATTTTTAGCCTTTTTTTTTTAGGTATAAGCCTATCATTTTTTTCAGCACATAAAAAACACACATGTGACAAACTTGGATCAAACTGAACATAAAAAAACTTCCTTTTTTCTTGAAAATATATCATGGCTATTCTCCCCTGTCAACATGTTTCCTAACATATATCCAATCTAATTGCTAATTCTACCATGTTAAATTTTTAAATTATTTTTTAATTGGAGGATAATTGCTTTACAATAGGGTGTGGGTTTCTGTCGTACATCAACATGAATCAGCCATCAGCATACACACATCCTCTCTCTTGAACCTCCCTCCCACCCCACATCCCATCTCACCCATCTAGGTCAGCACAGAGCAC
>SJYW01034093.1:426528-441081 GCA_006410735.1 Raphicerus campestris
ACACACACACACACACACACACACACACACACACACACTCAGAGAGCCCAAGAGGTGTGATATCCTGAGAGTGGCAGGAAGCACAGCCCTTGTGCAGGACTAGGTGGCTCTGTGTACCCCCATCACTCACCCACGACATGCCAGCCTGTGTCTCTCCTCCCTGCCTGTCTCACCACCTGTGGTCAATGTGCTTTTTGAAAAAATGCTCTTTCCCCCCATGGAATGTGCCTTTTATTTCTGGCCATGCCACCCAGCATGTAGGATCATTCCAAGACCTGAGTCTAACCACTGGACCATCAGGGAAGTCCTGATGTGTTTGAATAAATAGCAACTATTAATAGTACAGAATGTATGTTCCAAAACTGCCATTAACACTAATAGTACAAGATAAATTTTAGAAATTCTTGTGGGTCAGATGAAATCAGAATATTTCCAGTTCTATTCCAGCAGGCAGACTTTTTGCTAGAAGCTCCAAGTCACTGTATAAGCACATGATGACTTTTCCCCCATCCCTAAAAATGGGTCGTGCTGAGGCACAAGAATTATAAACGTGCCCCTTTGTGACCAGCAGCAACCTTTCCCAGACTGTTGGCCGAGTCTGCTGCATCAAGTCTTGTGACTAACGGGGCAGAAGGGAGGCGCTCTCGGGTGCCATCACCTGCCCACTGTGCTGGTGAGTTAAGTAGGAGGGATTTGGAATGAGTCGCAATTCCAAAAATGAGTGAAGGTGGTCAAAGGTACAAACTTCCAGTTATAAAATAATGAAGTCCTGAGGGTGTAATATCGAGCATGCTGACTGTAGTTAGTAATACTGTATCATAGGAAATTCCCTGGCATGCCAGTGATTAGGACTCTGTGCTGTCATTGCTGAGGTCCCAAGTTCAATCCCTGATCAGGGAACTAAAATCCCACAAATGGCTATTTGAAAGTTATTACTGGTAGATCTTAAAAGTTCTCATCACAAGAAAAAAATTTCCATTTGTGAAAATGGATATTAACTAGACTTATCCTGGCAGTCATTTTGCAAAACTATACAAACAGATGTGTATAAGAGACAGCCCCACCCCTCCCACCTCGCACTCCACCCCACCCCTTTAGGTTGTCACAGAACACGGAGTTTGACCTCCCTGGGTCACACAGTAAATTCCTACCAGCTATCTATTTTACATACGGTATACATAGGTTTCCATGCTACTCTCTCTATTCATCCCACCCTCTTTTTATTTAACTTTTTCACTTTTTGGCTGAGCCACACAGCATGTGGGATCTTTATTCCCCAATTAGGAATTTAATCTGCACCCTCTGCATTGGAAGGGCAGGGTCTTAACCACTGGACCGCCAGGGAAGTCCTGGATTTTTAGCCTTTTAAATAATGGAGTTTCCCAAGTAGGTTCCCAACTTTCTAGGCCAGCATGAGAAAGAACTGGGCATCCTCAATATCCTCAGAAATCATGACCAGAATTTATTTAACACACATGAATAGTGTGAATATTTTCTTTCACAATTTTATTCATTTGTAGACTTCCTTCTATAGAAAACTTAAGAAATATAATCTTCACCATCAAAATTTTTAAAATTTGAGATATAATTGACATATATATAATATATTAGTTCCAGCTGTATGGCAGAATGATTCCATGTTTGTATAGTTTTGCAAAATGACTGCCAGGATAAGTCTAGTTAATATCCATTTTCACAAATGGAAATTTTTTTCTTGTGATGAGAACTTTTAAGATCTACCAGTAATAACTTTCAAATAGCCATTTGTGGGATTTTAGTTCCCTGATCAGGGATTGAACTTGGGACCTCAGCAATGACAGCACAGAGTCCTAATCACTGGCATGCCAGGGAATTTCCTATGATACAGTATTACTAACTACAGTCAGCATGCTCGATATTACACCCTCAGGACTTCATTATTTTATAACTGGAAGTTTGTACCTTTGACCACCTTCACTCATTTTTGGAATTGCGACTCATTCCAAATCCCTCCTACTTAACTCACCAGCACAGTGGGCAGGTGATGGCACCCGAGAGCGCCTCCCTTCTGCCCCGTCAGTCACAAGACTTGATGCAGCAGACTCGGCCAACAGTCTGGGAAAGGTTGCTGCTGGTCACAAAGGGGCACGTTTATAATTCTTGTGCCTCAGCACGACCCATTTTTAGGGATGGGGGAAAAGTCATCATGTGCTTATACAGTGACTTGGAGCTTCTAGCAAAAAGTCTGCCTGCTGGAATAGAACTGGAAATATTCTGATTTCATCTGACCCACAAGAATTTCTAAAATTTATCTTGTACTATTAGTGTTAATGGCAGTTTTGGAACATACATTCTGTACTATTAATAGTTGCTATTTATTCAAACACATCAGGACTTCCCTGATGGTCCAGTGGTTAGACTCAGGTCTTGGAATGATCCTACATGCTGGGTGGCATGGCCAGAAATAAAAGGCACATTCCATGGGGGGAAAGAGCATTTTTTCAAAAAGCACATTGACCACAGGTGGTGAGACAGGCAGGGAGGAGAGACACAGGCTGGCATGTCGTGGGTGAGTGATGGGGGTACACAGAGCCACCTAGTCCTGCACAAGGGCTGTGCTTCCTGCCACTCTCAGGATATCACACCTCTTGGGCTCTCTGAGTGTGTGTGTGTGTGTGTGTGTGTGTGTGTGTGTGTGTACGCGCACGCGCACGCACACAAAGAGGGCAGATTAAGCAAATTACAACAAAAGACGCTCAGTTAAACTTGAACTTCAGATAAACAACAAGTAACTCTTAATGTAAGTATTCAGTTAAGTACTTATTTGGTGGATAGAGGTACACGCAGATTTGGGGGTAGAAGGAGGAATCAAAATTTATTCCTCTGGCTTCCTCCTTGCAGGTCACTTTGGACCACACTCATCGCTCAGTGGAGGGCTGGACTTCCTGCCTCAATGGACTTCCTGACAGAAGTCCTCTCCACCCAGCTCTCTCTCCCACCAGGGAGACTCTCATGGCTGCTGTACTTGGGAACTGCTTGCTGGGTGAACTCCAGGTTGAAGGACAAGAGGTTTCACTCCTAAAACAGGGAAGCCTGTTGCTTGTTCTTGAGGCTGAGGTCTCGGGGGCTCCTGGAGTGCAGGTGTCCTGTGCAGCCTCTGGGGGAGGGCTTTGTGAGTCAGCGCTGGCTGGCCTGGAGCCCAGTCATCCAGACAGATGAGTGTGCTCTGATGGGAGCTGTCCCTTATTCCAAGGAGTCGAGATCAGAGTGACTGTAACGAGAGGGGCCCCTGCCCCTCCTGTCACCCTCACGCCAGGCAAATTTTACGCACAGGGATGGTAGGAAGCAGTTAAGTCCATCTTCTCTGACGTTGGGGTCCCTTCTGCAGTTATGGATGCTCTGGATATTTATCTGGTCTGTCTGCAGACCCTCCTCAAGAACACTCTTTTTCTGCAGGCTTCAAAACACTTACAATTCACTTGTGCCTCTTAGAGGCCAGCTTACCTGAAGCACTTCCTGTTTGTTGAGCTTGGGAGTCAGAGGTTTTGTCCAAATAACTTTTCTTTCTTTCTTTTTTTTTTTTTGGCCACACCATATGGCATGCAGGATCTTACTTCCCTGACCAGGGATTAAACCCATGCCCCATGCAGTGGAAGCCTGGAGTCTTAACCACGGGACTACCAGGGAAGTCTCCAACTTTTCTGTTGTATGTTAAATATAGGGCAAAAAAAAGTAGACTGGGAGAAGCGGGTAATACTTCTTTTGGTTTGTTTCATTTCCTTAAAAACACTGAATATTTCTAATTATAAAGGTAGCGCAAGTCTGCTGTAAAAAATTCAAATATTTATGGGAGCACAAAAAGTATACGATGGAAACGTGTTTTATAATCCCAACCCTGCAAGATAACCTCTGATTACAGTTTAGGGTATAAGCTTCAGTTTTCTATGAGCTGAACAGCTCACTGAACAAACTAATTGCAAAGCCACCCAGTCAGATGACATCGCTGAGACTGGGACACAGACAAAACCTGTAATCAGTATGGATGGTTTAAAAGATAACTAATCTCCACAATTTGATTTGCCAGAAGCTGGTACAGTATGATTTAACTGCTAACATTATTTATACAGCACTTGCAGGTCTAAGATTAGCTGGGACTGTCAAATGGGATACAGAAAGACAAGTGTCCCAGGAGAGGGGGAGCAGAGAGTCCCGGGAGTTAAAGGGCTGGGACACAGCTGACTGTGTGGGGAGGCCTTCCCCAGGCCCTGCCCCACTCTGTCTAGTTAACCTCCCACGTCAGGGCCCCGGACCCGCCACTTTAGTAGTATCTGCTGTAATAACTCCCCAATTCTCTCTCCGCTGCTGGACTGACTGAAAGCCCCACACTATAGTCAGTTCCTAGGAGGCACTCAAAATATTACAGGTTTGTTGGATGAATAAGTAAAGGAATGAATTCAAGGAGGAGTAGGGGCAGAGGGACAGGGATTCAAGGGGCCAAGGTGGTGGAAAACTAGAGGGAAAGGAAGAGGCCCTAAGAGTCTGGGAATACCAATTTAGCTTCAGGGTGGCACGTCTGTGCTAGGAGGAAAAGAGATAAGTGGAATTAGAGAACGTCCCTGGTGGCCCAGTGGTTAAGATGCCTCATTCCCAATGCAGGGGTCCTGGATTCAATCCCTGGTCAGGGAACTAGATCCCACACACCACAGCTAAGACCCAGAGCAGCCAACTAAATAAAAATTTAAAAAAAAAAAGGAATTAGGCTGAACATGGAGAGCCCTGAATCCCAGCTGAAGCAGGAGGGGTGCTTTGAAGATTTCTGAACAAGGGAGGGAGATCAGAGCTGTGCTTGACCAGGACATAGGAAGGAGGAAGAGGAGCAAGAAGGAGAGGCCAGGAAGTGGGAAAACCAGAAGGAAGACATTAAGGCCTAACTACGGGAGCGGCTGGGAAGTAATAGAAAGGATGCAGGAGACAGACAGGCCTGATCCTGGGAGCGCTCTCAGCGTTACCATCATTCCAAAAGGAAAGGTCAGTTTCAGATGCAAATTCCTATACAAGAGTGGATAACCAACAAGGTTCTACTGTATAGCACNTTTTTTTTTTTTTGGCCACACCATATGGCATGCAGGATCTTACTTCCCTGACCAGGGATTAAACCCATGCCCCATGCAGTGGAAGCCTGGAGTCTTAACCACGGGACTACCAGGGAAGTCTCCAACTTTTCTGTTGTATGTTAAATATAGGGCAAAAAAAAGTAGACTGGGAGAAGCGGGTAATACTTCTTTTGGTTTGTTTCATTTCCTTAAAAACACTGAATATTTCTAATTATAAAGGTAGCGCAAGTCTGCTGTAAAAAATTCAAATATTTATGGGAGCACAAAAAGTATACGATGGAAACGTGTTTTATAATCCCAACCCTGCAAGATAACCTCTGATTACAGTTTAGGGTATAAGCTTCAGTTTTCTATGAGCTGAACAGCTCACTGAACAAACTAATTGCAAAGCCACCCAGTCAGATGACATCGCTGAGACTGGGACACAGACAAAACCTGTAATCAGTATGGATGGTTTAAAAGATAACTAATCTCCAGAATTTGATTTGCCAGAAGCTGGTACAGTATGATTTAACTGCTAACATTATTTATACAGCACTTGCAGGTCTAAGATTAGCTGGGACTGTCAAATGGGATACAGAAAGACAAGTGTCCCAGGAGAGGGGGAGCAGAGAGTCCCGGGAGTTAAAGGGCTGGGACACAGCTGACTGTGTGGGGAGGCCTTCCCCAGGCCCTGCCCCACTCTGTCTAGTTAACCTCCCACGTCAGGGCCCCGGACCCGCCACTTTAGTAGTATCTGCTGTAATAACTCCCCAATTCTCTCTCCGCTGCTGGACTGACTGAAAGCCCCACACTATAGTCAGTTCCTAGGAGGCACTCAAAATATTACAGGTTTGTTGGATGAATAAGTAAAGGAATGAATTCAAGGAGGAGTAGGGGCAGAGGGACAGGGATTCAAGGGGCCAAGGTGGTGGAAAACTAGAGGGAAAGGAAGAGGCCCTAAGAGTCTGGGAATACCAATTTAGCTTCAGGGTGGCACGTCTGTGCTAGGAGGAAAAGAGATAAGTGGAATTAGAGAACGTCCCTGGTGGCCCAGTGGTTAAGATGCCTCATTCCCAATGCAGGGGTCCTGGATTCAATCCCTGGTCAGGGAACTAGATCCCACACACCACAGCTAAGACCCAGAGCAGCCAACTAAATAAAAATTTAAAAAAAAAAAGGAATTAGGCTGAACGTGGAGAGCCCTGAATCCCAGCTGAAGCAGGAGGGGTGCTTTGAAGATTTCTGAACAAGGGAGGGAGATCAGAGCTGTGCTTGACCAGGACATAGGAAGGAGGAAGAGGAGCAAGAAGGAGAGGCCAGGAAGTGGGAAAACCAGAAGGAAGACATTAAGGCCTAACTACGGGAGCGGCTGGGAAGTAATAGAAAGGATGCAGGAGACAGACAGGCCTGATCCTGGGAGCGCTCTCAGCGTTACCATCATTCCAAAAGGAAAGGTCAGTTTCAGATGCAAATTCCTATACAAGAGTGGATAACCAACAAGGTTCTACTGTATAGCACAGGGAGCTATATTCAATAGAAAAGGTTAGTCATTCAGTCGTGTCCGACTCTTTGCAACCCCATGGACTGCAGCCTGCCTGGCTCCTCTGTTCATGGGATTCTCCAGGCAAGAACGCTGGAGTGGATTGCCATTTCTTTCTCCAGGGGATCTTCCTGACCCAGGGACTGAACTCATGCTTCCTGCATCCCAGGCAGATTCTTTACCATCTGAGGCACCAGGACAGCCCACATTCAATATCTTGTGACAAGCCATAATGCAAAAGAATATGAAAATGAACATATATATGTACATTATATATAATACTGAATCACTTTGTTGTATACCTGCAACTAACACAACAGTGTAAATCAGCTATACTTCAATAAAATAAATTTTAAAATACACTAAAAAAAAATGTCACAGGACTTCCCTGGTGGTCCAATGGTTAACACTTCACCTTCAGGTGCAAAGGGTAAAGGTGGTTCAAATCCTGGTCAGGGAGCAAAGATTCCACATGCCTCCGGGCCAAAAAACCAAAACAAAAAACAGAAGCAATATTGTAAAAAATTTAGTACAGACTTTTAAACAAATGGTCCATGTCAAAAAAAAATCTTAAAAAAAAAAAAAAAAAGGTAAATTGGACACAAATATTTAAGAAGGACATAATCTCCGGACTCAGAGTAGTTCTCAGAAGTAGCCATTTGGCAGGTTAATCCTGGCCGTGGTTTGAAGCGCAGGGGCCCCATTGGGAACATGGGGATGGTAACAATGGTGCCCCATAGGATCACCAACAGAAATAAAAGAGTCATTGTTATGTCTGGCTCATCATAAGCACTCAATAAACATTAGCTGTTAGTACTTAAATTATTTTCTCTTTTCATTGTGAATCCATAAGACCTGCCATGGCCCAATCCTTAAGAATCGCTGTTCACAGGGGTTGACACTGGGGGCTCAGTGAGGTCCTCACTGCAGAGCTCTGGCAAGAGGTGTGTCTGGGGTGGGGTGCTGCCATCACAGTCTTCAGTGTAAATGGGGCTTCACAGTACGTGCTATGCAGCACATAGCCTCCCCAGATCCATGACCTATGAGGTGGCCTTTACTAAATGAACACAGACAATGTGGAAAAAGGCACAATGAGCACTAACTGGTCCAAGGTTTTGGACCCCAGGGTCAGGGCAATGATCAATTAGAAATGACACTTGGCCTTCCCTGGTGGCTCAGTGATAAAGGATCTGCCTGCTAGTGCAAGAGGTTGGGGTTTGATCCCTGGTCTGGGAAGATCCCACGTGCTGCACAGCAGCTAAGCCCTTGGGCCACAATGACTGAGTCTGTGCCCTAGAGCCTGGGAGCTGCAGTGACTGAAGTCTACGTGTCCCAGAGTCTGTGCTCAGTAAGAAGAAGCCACCACAACAAGAGGCTTGCCCGCCACAACGACAGTGTGGCTCCCTCTCCACAGCCAGAGAAAGGCCTGCGCAGCCACGAAGACCCAGCATCAACAAGCAACCACAAATCATTTTTTAAAAATAAATGCTATTTTAAGCTGCTAATCTTTCAGTGTTCTGGGTCGGCTGTAACATGCCCGTCTTGCCTCGAAGAAGCAGAATGCTTTAAAATTATTTGGGAGCGAGTGATGGTGGGAAGATGAAAGTAGATAAACATTTTTAAAGGTTTTGATTTTTATTACCACGCTCTCATTAGTGCATCTTCAAGATGACACAGCGAACATGGTAGGCCTGCCTGATGGTCCCCATTGTGGAGATCATTTTTTCAGCCCAAGTCAGAGATGTATCAAACACCACAGCCCCAGACTTAATGAGGATTTCATCCTTTCTCCATGGAACAAGTGGAAAAGCAGGCTGCTTGTGAAATTCAGCAGAAACCATTCCTCTTCTTCTTTCCCCTCTCTTTGTCTTTTAAGGTTACTTCCGCATATGGACTGTCAGTAGCTAAAGTGGCACGTTCTGTGTCACAAGCAGACGCAGTTGAGCAACTCGGATAAGCGGCCTCCCACTCACGTCCAAGCATAGCTGCCCAGGGGTTCCAGCAGCTGCGTCTGCCAACCCCAGGGGCCGCACCCATCCTGGAGTTGGTTATGGAACCTGCCTTGTGCCCATGCGTTTCCAGATTCCAAGGTCACCTTCATAAACACAATGGACTGTGTGTCCACCGTCTTCCTCCAGTGCTCGGGTCGGGGGACAGGCTCCAGGAGATAAGATTAGCAAATGTTTCTCTAGCCAACGAGTACGTGATTAGATCTATTGTCCACTGTGTGGGGTCTGCCAGGTTCTTCTGAACAAATCTACCTGTAGCTTCCCTGAGGGCTGGAACTGGCATTCTCTGAACCAGACTGATGCCTGGCATGGAGTTAACATGCAGTGAGCATCTATGGGATAAATGAGTGTGATACAGGCAGGGGACACTGCTATGACCGCAAGCGGGACTGTGGTGGGGCTGGAGCCCAGGCTCGCAGCAGCACCTCTTCCCCCAACCACAGCGAAACTGTGGAGGGCCAGATACTGAGGGATTGCAGACTCTCAGACTCAAAACTGGTACGTGAGGGGACACTAAGGAAAGAGCTATTTTCTGAACCAAAAATTGAGTTGCCATATGATCCAGCAATGCCAAGTGGTGCAGTGATAAAGAGTCCACTTGGCAATGCAGGAGACACAGGAGGTATGGGTTCGATTCCTGGGTCTGGAAGACTCCCCTGGAGAAGGAAATAGCAACCCAGCCCAGTATTCTTGCTTGGAGAATTCCATGGACCTGGTGGACTATAGTCTGGGGGTCACAAAGAGTCAGACATGACTGAGTGACTGAATGGGTGATCCAGCAATTCCACTCCTGGGCATATATCTGGACAAAACTCTAATTCAAAAAGATATATGCACCCTTATGTTCATAGCAGCACTGTTTACAATAGATAAGACACACAAAATGATCTAAATGTCTATCGACAGATGAATGGCTAAAGAAGATGTGGTTTAGTTTCAGTCCAGTCGCTCAATCATGTCAGACTCTTTGCAACCCCATGAACCACAGCATGCCAGGCCTTCCTATCCATCACCAATTCCCAGGGTTCACCCAAACTCATGTCCATTGAGTCGGTGATGCTATCCAACCATCTCATCCTCTGTTATCCCCTTCTCCTCCTGCCTTCAATCCTTCCAAGCATCAGGGTCTTTTCCAATGACTCAGCTCTTCACATCAGGTGGCCAAAGNCCCAAACTCATGTCCATTGAGTCGGTGATGCCATCCAACCATCTCATCCTCTGTCATCCCCTTCTCCTCCTGCCTTCAATCCTTCCAAGCATCAGGGTCTTTTCCAATGACTCAGCTCTTCACATCAGGTGGCCAAAGTATTGGAATTTCAGCTTCAACATCAGTCCTTCCAATGAACACCCAGAACTGATCTCTTTTAGGATGGACTGGTTGGATGTAAAGAAGATGTGGTACATATATACAATGGAATATTACTCAGCCATAAAAAGAATGAAATAATGCCATCTGCAGCAACACAATGGAACTAGAGATTATCACACTAAGCGCAATAAGTCAGAGAAAGACAAACTCATATGACATCACTCATATGTGGAATCTGAAACGTGACACAAATGAGCATATCTATGAAACAGAAACAGACTCACAGACAGAGAGCATGCGTGTGGTTGCCATGGAGGACAGGAGAGGGGGAGGATGGATTGGGATCAGTTAGACGTACACTATTACACATAAGATGGATAATCAACTAGGTCCTACTGTATAGCACAGGGCACTATCTTCAGTGTCCTGTAATGAACTATAATGGAAAAGAATATGAATATAAAAACATTATATAATAGAATCACTTTGCTATATACATGCAACTAACACAACGTTGTAAATCAACTATATGTCGATAAAATAAATTTTTAAAAAATAAGCTATTTTCTGTGTGATCACATAGTGTGCCCCACCCTTAAATTCATGAATATTTGCTGAGCACTCGCTGAGCATGCAGGATAGCAAACAGGTCGGTGAGCAGTGATGCTCAAGGCTAACCAGTAGCTCAGTGTTTTAGAGCCGAGGCCCACCCAGTCCCGGGATGCCTGAGAGGTGACCTCGGGAAAGTTCTGTAACTGGCTGATCCTCTTCAAAGACAAAAGTACCTGTGGGGGGTATAGGGAGAAGAAAACGATCAGATGTACCAGGTCCATCAGCAAACTGCACAGACACTGGCTGCTGTTGTGATTGCCTGCTTCCGAACCTGGCCTGGTCTGTTTTTTTCTGGCTGTGTTGCGTCTTCACTGCCGTGTGCAGCCTCTCTCCATTGAGGAGAGAAGGGCTGCTCTTTAGCTGTGGCGCGTGGGCTTCTCACTGCTGTGGCTCCTTCTGTTGCAGGGCACAGGCTCCAGGTGCCAGGCGCACCTGCTTAACTGCTCCCTGGCACACGGCGTCTTCCTGGACCAGGGATTGAACCCATGTCCCCTACACTGGCAGGTAGATTCTTACTCACTGGACCACCACCAGGGAAGTCCTGAACCCGACCAGTTGAACACCGGAAGGAGGAATTTTGGGGCTTTGTGGAATGAGTGCTGGGACTAACAAGTGAGGTCTGTCTCAGACAATGCATAGAACAGCAGCATGGCAGCCACATCACTGCCACCCATGAATGCGAGGAAGAGTCATACTTCCGGTCTGTGATGGCCAAAGAACTCTTGCTCGAAGGAATCTCCCCAGGGCTGGTCACCACCCTCTTCCAGCAGGAGAGCCTTCCGATTCTCTTGAAGCTGTAGGACCACAATCCAAGGTGGATNATCCCCTTCTCCTCCTGCCTTCAATCCTTCCAAGCATCAGGGTCTTTTCCAATGACTCAGCTCTTCACATCAGGTGGCCAAAGTATTGGAATTTCAGCTTCAACATCAGTCCTTCCAATGAACACCCAGAACTGATCTCTTTTAGGATGGACTGGTTGGATGTAAAGAAGATGTGGTACATATATACAATGGAATATTACTCAGCCATAAAAAGAATGAAATAATGCCATCTGCAGCAACACAATGGAACTAGAGATTATCACACTAAGCGCAATAAGTCAGAGAAAGACAAACTCATATGACATCACTCATATGTGGAATCTGAAACGTGACACAAATGAGCATATCTATGAAACAGAAACAGACTCACAGACAGAGAGCATGCGTGTGGTTGCCATGGAGGACAGGAGAGGGGGAGGATGGATTGGGATCAGTTAGACGTACACTATTACACATAAGATGGATAATCAACTAGGTCCTACTGTATAGCACAGGGCACTATCTTCAGTGTCCTGTAATGAACTATAATGGAAAAGAATATGAATATAAAAACATTATATAATAGAATCACTTTGCTATATACATGCAACTAACACAACGTTGTAAATCAACTATATGTCGATAAAATAAATTTTTAAAAAATAAGCTATTTTCTGTGTGATCACATAGTGTGCCCCACCCTTAAATTCATGAATATTTGCTGAGCACTCGCTGAGCATGCAGGATAGCAAACAGGTCGGTGAGCAGTGATGCTCAAGGCTAACCAGTAGCTCAGTGTTTTAGAGCCGAGGCCCACCCAGTCCCGGGATGCCTGAGAGGTGACCTCGGGAAAGTTCTGTAACTGGCTGATCCTCTTCAAAGACAAAAGTACCTGTGGGGGGTATAGGGAGAAGAAAACGATCAGATGTACCAGGTCCATCAGCAAACTGCACAGACACTGGCTGCTGTTGTGATTGCCTGCTTCCGAACCTGGCCTAGTCTGTTTTTTTCTGGCTGTGTTGCGTCTTCACTGCCGTGTGCAGCCTCTCTCCATTGAGGAGAGAAGGGCTGCTCTTTAGCTGTGGCGCGTGGGCTTCTCACTGCTGTGGCTCCTTCTGTTGCAGGGCACAGGCTCCAGGTGCCAGGCGCACCTGCTTAACTGCTCCCTGGCACACGGCGTCTTCCTGGACCAGGGATTGAACCCATGTCCCCTACACTGGCAGGTAGATTCTTACTCACTGGACCACCACCAGGGAAGTCCTGAACCCGACCAGTTGAACACCGGAAGGAGGAATTTTGGGGCTTTGTGGAATGAGTGCTGGGACTAACAAGTGAGGTCTGTCTCAGACAATGCATAGAACAGCAGCATGGCAGCCACATCACTGCCACCCATGAATGCGAGGAAGAGTCATACTTCCGGTCTGTGATGGCCAAAGAACTCTTGCTCGAAGGAATCTCCCCAGGGCTGGTCACCACCCTCTTCCAGCAGGAGAGCCTTCCGATTCTCTTGAAGCTGTAGGACCACAATCCAAGGTGGATCAAGGGGGAAAGCAGCAGCTACTGAAATGGCAGGACTCGGAGGAGTGGGTGGAGCGGCAGCCTTTTGCCACCTCCTGACCCTGGAGTCCCTCCAGGCTGTGGGAGGAGAGCTGGGCAGGTCAGCAGCTGGGCGGAGCGAGAATGCAGACTGCTGCTCTGGCTGCCTGCTTTATTACCCCAGGACCCGGGGAGGGACCAGAAGCAACTTGGCCAGATGGGCCAAATAAGGGCAGGGCTGAAGTGTCAGTCATATAACCCACATCTGGCTCTTTGTATTCTTTTTCAGACAACAGAACAGGTGGTGACATGAGCTGACCTCTCTGAAATACAGCCTCAAAATCCGAAGGCCCAGAGGAGGATGCAAGAGTGAGGACTTACTGTTGAACTCTTAGGGGTTTCATGCTCCCCACTGCGGAGCAGGAGTGGGCCAGGAGGATGTGCTTTTGTAGTGTAGTCGCTAAGTCATGTCTGACTCTTTGCAATCCCAAGGACTGTAGCCCGCCCGGGTCCTCTGTCCATGGGACTCTCCAGGCAAGAATACTGGAGTGGGTTGGCATTACCTTCTCCAGTGGATCCTCCTGACCCAAGAGTTGAACCCACACCTCCTGCACTGGCAGATGAGTTCTTTACCACTGAGTAAGCCGGGAAGCCTAGGATGTGCTTTGCCCAGGCGCTAAGAGTTCCTCAGCCCCTCTGTCCCAGGGTGACATTTGCTATCCAGCAGCCCCCATGGCTGGAAGGAGAAAGGCCCCCTTCTGGGGTGGGCTTGCAGTTCACAGAAAAGGCTTTTAGCACCTGGAATCCTGTTGGCGACCACTTCCCTGTCCCCCTCCCTTGTCACAACCCCCATCCCCCCACCCCAGGAGAGAGGGCTGCATGTGGGCCAAAGGACTCCCCTTCCATGTGTGCCCCCTTCCCTGGCTGATACCTGAATCATGTCCCTGAGTGGCTTCCCTGTCACTTGGTTAAAAACTGATCCTCTCATCCCCAAAACTGGCTAAGGCCAAGCCCAGAACAAGCAAAAACTTTCTACTTAGTATCGAGTCACTTTATGAAAACAGGAGTCTCAATTGATAAAGAGAAGCAACACTGCTAAGAGGACATTTTTTCAAAAACCTTTCAACCTGAAATCACTTGACCTGATTGCTGCTGCTGCTGCTGCTAAGTCGCTTCAGTCGTGTCCGACTCTGTGCGACCCTAGAGACGGCAGCCCACCGGGCTCCACCGTCCCTGGGATTCTCCAGGCGAGAACACTGGAGTGGGTCGCCATTTCCTTCTCCAATGCATAAAAGTGAAACGTGAAAGTGAAGTTGCTCAGTCGTGTCCGACTTTTAGCGACACCATGGACTGCAGCCCACCAGGCTCCTCCAACTTGATTGCTACCAAACTATAAATGGTAAACATGAGCACTCTGCCACTTGGAGAAAATTTAACAGTGCAGCAAAAGCCTGCAAGGCAGAAACCAGGAGCTGACCTGAGAGAGGGGGGCCCAGCAGGGGCTTTCCGGAAAGAAAGCGGAATAATTGGTAGATTGCATATGCCTGGAGGGGTCACAAAGCCTCAGCAGAAAAAAAAGCAGAGACGCCAGTGAACTGAGAGCTGCACAGAGAGAAGATAGTGGGGCTGGTATGAAACAGTGCTGGCAGGCCAGAATTTCTACATGGGTGAG
>SJYW01034093.1:443411-474115 GCA_006410735.1 Raphicerus campestris
GATTCTTCTTCCGTTGGTCCCCCCAATACACTGGCTCAATAAAAAATGTGGCACTGAGGTAGGAAACGGTGGGCCTCTGGGCTGGACACCTGGTGTTTGTCAAGTGGAGTGAAACTGAACCTCTGTTCTCACTCAGACACTCCAAGGACAAAGCTAGTGGCAGAAGCTGAGCTCTGCTAAAAAAAGAGATAAGGTATCCACTCCAGAGGTCAAAAAACCTCTCCTGCCTACACATGCACAGGAAGGCTTCTTGGGGACTGAAAAGGGAGCTGACCCCCACCCCATAATAAGTGTGGACATATACTCATAGGCCTCTGTGGTGGGATCCATCTTAGAAAAAAGTTGCACACACATTTTGTGGAGGGTCCACGGACCAGAACTGTACATGGAACAACAGACTGGTTCCAAATTGGGAAAGGAGTACATCAAGGCTATATACTGTCACCCTGCTTCTTTTTAACTTATATGCAGAATACGTCATGAGAAATGCTGGGCTGGATGAAGCACAAGCTGGAGTCAAGATTTCCAGGGGAAATAGCAGTAATCTCAGATACACAGGTGATACCACCCTTATGGCAGAAAGTGAAGAAGAACTAAAGAGCCTCTTGATAAAAGTGAAAGAGGAGAGTGAAAAAGTTGGCGTAAAACTCAAAAGTTCAGAAAACTAAGATCATGGCATCTGGTCCCATCACTTCATGGCAGATAGATATGGAAAACAGAGGAAACATTGACAGACTTCATTTTGGGGGGCTACAAAACCATGGTGACTGCAACCATGAAATTAAAAGATGCTTACTCCTTGGAAGAAAAGTTAAGACCAACCTAAACAACATATTAAAAAGCGGAGACATTACCTTGCCAACAAAGGTCCGTCTAGTAAAGGCTATGGTTTTTCTAGTAGTCACGTATGGATGTGAGAGCTGGACCATAAAGAAAGCTGAGAGCCGAAGAATTGATGCTTTTGAACTGATTCTCCAACTGTGGTGTTGAAGAAGACTCTTGAGAGTCCCATGGACTGCAAGGAGATCTAAGCTAAAGGAAATCAGTCCTGAATATTCATAGGAAGGACTGATGTTGAAGCTGAAATGCCAATACTTTGGCCACCTCATGTGAAGAACTGACTCATTTGAAAAGACTCTGACAGTGGGAAAGATTGAGGGCAGGAGGAGAAGGGGATGACAGATGAGATGGTTGGATGGCATCACCAACTCAATGGACATGGGTTTGGGTGGACTCCGGGAGTTGGTGATGGACAGGGAGGCCTGGTGTACTGCGGTTCAAGGGGTCACAAAGAGTCGGACATGACTGAGCGACTGGACTGAACGAAACTGAGTGAAGAGGCGCACAGTAAGGAGGTGATGTTAATCACTTATACAGGACAGTCCTTCCAGGTCTTCATTTACCTTTGGCCAATTATCTTGTTTCTTTCTTAATACCTAACTGGTCTGTTCAGTTCAGTTCAGTTCAGTTCAATTCAGTTCAGTCACTCAGTCTTTTAATTTCATGGCTGCAATCACCATCTGAAGTGATTTTAGAGCCCACAGTTTCCTTTGTTTTCTCATCTCTCTGCCTTGAAGTGACGGGACCAGATACCATGATCTTAGCTTTTTTAGTGTTGAGTTTTAAACCAGATTTTTCACTCTCCTCTTTCACTTTCAAGAGGCTCTTTAGTTCTTCTTCACTTTCTGCCATAAGGGTGGTGTCATCTGTGTATCTGAGGTTACTGATACTTTCCCTGGCAATCTTGACTCCAGCTGTGCTTCATCCAGCCCAGCATTTTGCATGATGTACTCTGCATATAATTTAAATAAGCAGGGTGACAATATACAGCCTTGACGTACTCCCTTCCCAGTTTGGAACCAGTCCGGTGTTCCATGTCTGGTTCTAACTGCTGCTTCTTGACCTGCATACAGTTTTCTCAGGAAGCAGATAAGGGGGTCTGGTCTTCCCATCTCTTGAAGAATTTTCAGTAGTTTGTTGTAATCTACACAGTGAAAGGTTCTAGTGTAGTCAAAGCAGAGGTAGATGTTTTTCTGGAACTCTCTCGCTTTATGTTCCAACTATTGGCAATTTTACCTTTAGTTCCTCTGCCTTTTCTAAATCCAGCTTGAACATCTGCAAGTTCAAAGTTCATCTACTGTTGAAGCCTGGCTTGGAGAATTTTGAGCATTACTTTGCTAGCGTGTGAGATGAGTGTATTGGAGAAGGAAACAGCAACCCACTCCCAGTGTTCTTGCCTGGAGAATCCCAGGGACGGAGGAGCCTGGTGGGCTGCCGTCTATGGGGCTGCACAGAGTCGGACACAACTGAAGTGACTTGGCAGCAGCAGAGATGAGTGCGATTGTGCAGTAGTTTGAACATTTTTGGGCATTGTCCTTCTTTGGGACTGGAAGGAAAACTGAGCTTTTCCAGTCTTGTGGCCACTGCTGAGTTTTCCAACTTTGAGGACACAATGAGTGTAGCACTTAAACAGCATCATGTTTTAGGATTTGAAATAGCTTGACTGGAATTCCATCACCTCCACTAGCTTTGTTCATAGTGATGCTTCATAAGACCCACTTAACTTTGTATTCCAGCATGTTGGGCTCTAGGTGAGTGATCACACCACTGTGGTTATCTGGGTCACAAAGATCTTTTTTGTATAGTTCTTCTGTGTGTTCTTGCCACCTCTTCTTAATATCTTCTGCTTCTGTTAGGTCCATACCATTTCTGTCCTTTATTGTGCCCATCTCCATAAAATATTCCCTTGGTATCTCTAATTTTCCAGAAGAGACCTCTAGTCTTTCCCATTCTATTGTTTTCCTATATTTCTTTGCATTGATCACTGAGGAAGGTTTTCTTATTCTTTGTTTTTTTCTTATTCTTTGTTATTTCTTATTCCTTGCTAGTCTTTGAAACTCTGCATTGAAATGGGTATATCTTTGCTTTCATCTTTTGCCTTTCACTTCTTTTCTTTTCACAGCTATTTGTAAGGCCTCCTCAGATGACTATTTTGCCTTTTGCATTTCTTTTTCTTGGGGATGGTCTTGATCACTGCCTCCTGTACAATGTCATGAACCTCTGTCCAATTCTTCAGGCACTCTATCAGATCTAATCTCTTGAATCTGTCACTTTCACTGTATAATTGTAAAGGATTTGATTTAGTTGATACCTGAATGGTCTAGTGGTTTTCCCTACTTTCTTCAATTTAAGTCTGAACTTGGCAATAAGGAGTTTATGATCTGAGCCATAGTCAGCTCTTGGTCTTGTTTTTGCTGACTGTATACAGCTTCTCCATCTTTGGCTGCAAAGAATATAATCAACCTGATTTTGGTGTTAATCATCTGGTGATGTCCATGTGTAGAGTCTTCTCTTGTGTTGTTGGAAGAGGGTGTTTGCTATGACCAGTGCGTTGTCTTGGCAGAACTCTGTTAGCCTTTGCCCTGCTTCATTCTGTACTCCACGGCCAAATTTGCCTGTTACTCCAGGTGTTTCTTGACTTCCTACTTTTGCATTCCAGTCCCCTATAATGAAAAGGACATCTTTTTTGGGTGTTAGTTCTAAAAGGTCTTGTAGGTCTTCATATNCAATATACAGCCTTGACGTACTCCCTTCCCAGTTTGGAACCAGTCCGGTGTTCCATGTCTGGTTCTAACTGCTGCTTCTTGACCTGCATACAGTTTTCTCAGGAAGCAGATAAGGGGGTCTGGTCTTCCCATCTCTTGAAGAATTTTCAGTAGTTTGTTGTAATCTACACAGTGAAAGGTTCTAGTGTAGTCAAAGCAGAGGTAGATGTTTTTCTGGAACTCTCTCGCTTTATGTTCCAACTATTGGCAATTTTACCTTTAGTTCCTCTGCCTTTTCTAAATCCAGCTTGAACATCTGCAAGTTCAAAGTTCATCTACTGTTGAAGCCTGGCTTGGAGAATTTTGAGCATTACTTTGCTAGCGTGTGAGATGAGTGTATTGGAGAAGGAAACAGCAACCCACTCCCAGTGTTCTTGCCTGGAGAATCCCAGGGACGGAGGAGCCTGGTGGGCTGCCGTCTATGGGGCTGCACAGAGTCGGACACAACTGAAGTGACTTGGCAGCAGCAGAGATGAGTGCGATTGTGCAGTAGTTTGAACATTTTTGGGCATTGTCCTTCTTTGGGACTGGAAGGAAAACTGAGCTTTTCCAGTCTTGTGGCCACTGCTGAGTTTTCCAACTTTGAGGACACAATGAGTGTAGCACTTAAACAGCATCATGTTTTAGGATTTGAAATAGCTTGACTGGAATTCCATCACCTCCACTAGCTTTGTTCATAGTGATGCTTCATAAGACCCACTTAACTTTGTATTCCAGGATGTTGGGCTCTAGGTGAGTGATCACACCACTGTGGTTATCTGGGTCACGAAGATCTTTTTTGTATAGTTCTTCTGTGTGTTCTTGCCACCTCTTCTTAATATCTTCTGCTTCTGTTAGGTCCATACCATTTCTGTCCTTTATTGTGCCCATCTCCATAAAATATTCCCTTGGTATCTCTAATTTTCCAGAAGAGACCTCTAGTCTTTCCCATTCTATTGTTTTCCTATATTTCTTTGCATTGATCACTGAGGAAGGTTTTCTTATTCTTTGTTTTTTTCTTATTCTTTGTTATTTCTTATTCCTTGCTAGTCTTTGAAACTCTGCATTGAAATGGGTATATCTTTGCTTTCATCTTTTGCCTTTCACTTCTTTTCTTTTCACAGCTATTTGTAAGGCCTCCTCAGATGACTATTTCGCCTTTTGCATTTCTTTTTCTTGGGGATGGTCTTGATCACTGCCTCCTGTACAATGTCATGAACCTCTGTCCAATTCTTCAGGCACTCTATCAGATCTAATCTCTTGAATCTGTCACTTTCACTGTATAATTGTAAAGGATTTGATTTAGTTGATACCTGAATGGTCTAGTGGTTTTCCCTACTTTCTTCAATTTAAGTCTGAATTTGGCAATAAGGAGTTTATGATCTGAGCCATAGTCAGCTCTTGGTCTTGTTTTTGCTGACTGTATACAGCTTCTCCATCTTTGGCTGCAAAGAATATAATCAACCTGATTTTGGTGTTAATCATCTGGTGATGTCCATGTGTAGAGTCTTCTCTTGTGTTGTTGGAAGAGGGTGTTTGCTATGACCAGTGCGTTGTCTTGGCAGAACTCTGTTAGCCTTTGCCCTGCTTCATTCTGTACTCCACGGCCAAATTTGCCTGTTACTCCAGGTGTTTCTTGACTTCCTACTTTTGCATTCCAGTCCTCTAGAGTGAAAAGGACATCTTTTTTGGGTGTTAGTTCTAGAAGGTCTTATAGGTCTTGACAGAACTGTTCAACTTCAGCTTCTTCAGTGTTACTGGTTGGGGCATAGACTTGGATTACTATGATATTGAATGGTTTGCCTTGGAATTGAACAGAGATCATTCTGTTGTTTCTGAGATTGCATCCAAGTACTGCATTTTGGACCCTTTTGTTGACTATAATGGCTACTCCATTTCTTCTAGGGATTCTTGCCCACAGTAGTAGATATAATGGTCATCTGCGTTAAATTCACCCATTCCAGACCATTTTAGTTCGCTGATTCCTAGAATGCAGACGTTCACTCTTGCCATCTCCTGTTTGACCACTTCCGATTAGCCTAGATTCATGGACCTAACATTCCAGGTTCCTATGCAATATTGCTCTTTACAGCATTGGACCTTGCTTCCATTACCAGTCACGTCCACAGCTGGATGTTGTTTTCGCTTTGGCTCCATCTCTTCATTCTTTCTAGTGTTATTTCTCCACTGATCTCCAGTAGCATATTGGGTACCTACCAACCTGGGGAGTTCATCTTTCAGTGTCCTATCTTTTTGCCTTTTCATTCTCAAGGCAAGAATACTGAAGTGGTTTGCCATTCCCTTCTCCAGCTGAGCACATTTTGTCAGAACTCTCCACCATGACCCGTCCGTCTTGAGTGACCCTACTCAGCATGGCTTAGTTTCATTGAATTAGACAAGGCTGTGGTCCATGTGATCAGTTTGATTTGTTTTCTTTGACTATGGTTTTTATTCCGTCTGTCCTCTGACAGAGAAGGAGAAGAGACTAATGGAACAAGACCTGGTTTCCCTCACACTCAGTCTCTCCCATATATCATACTGTGTCGCTAATAATAAACTTTGTGTCTGTTCGCAGTTTTTGCCTCCTTGAAACATTCTTGCTTTCAAACAGGGTCAAGTACTCAGGCCACTTTGCTTCTAGCCCCTGGTGGTCTAGTGGCTAGGGCTCTTGGTTACCCAGGTTTAATTCCTGAGCTGGGAACTAAGCTCTCTCTTCAGGACTGCTCACAGCTCTCCTTCCAAGATCAGAACCTTGTGCACACACTTCAGCCACAGAAGCTGTAAGAAGCCTGAAGGGCTTTATAGCCCCCCATCACCCGCTTCGGCTTGCACCCATTTTTTTATTTGAGCATTTGACTTTTTCTCAATAGAAGTGCTTTGCAAAGGCAGCTTTCCCAGCAGACTGTGACCCCCTGGTCCTTTCTGTTGCTTGCGTGCTCAGTTGTGTCTCACTCTTGGCGGCCCCACGGACAGTAGCCTGCCAGGCTCCTCCATCCACTGGATTCTCCAGGAAAGAATACTGGAGTAGGGTGCCATCTCCTTCTCCAGGGGATCTGCACAACCCAGGGACTGAACTGTGTCTCCTGCATTGGTGGGTGAATTCTTTCCCACTGAGCCACCCAGGAAGTCTAGTCCTTTCTGAAAGTTGATCACTAATGCACCCAGAAAACAGAGCTCCAGATTCAGACTGTGAATCTTCACCATTAAACCTAACTCTCCACCATGCTCTCAAAACCAGCAGAATGTCAGGATCTCCAGGGAAGCTTTTAAAACTCTGATGCCTGTGTTTCACCCAGAGGTTGAATTTATTGGCCAGCAGTACAGCTTAGATATTGGGATTTTAAAAAATCTCCTTTAGTGATTCTAGAGGAATTGGGGTCAGACCTAATTCCTAGGGTATTAGGGAATGGATCCATCTGGTGGCCCAAATCATCTTGGGGGTGGGGGGCTCCTGCCTGGGAACCCTGATATTTTAAATGCATTGTGGCTTGGGAGCCTGGGATGAACAAGACCTATGGCATCAGAGTTCACTTCTGGCTCAGCCACTCAGAAGCCACTCAGAAGCCACTCAGAAGTGACCCTCTACCAGTCACTTGTCCTTTCTTGTTCTGGCCACACCACAGAGGCAAGTGGGACCTTATTAATAGTTCTTTGCCCAGAGGTTGAACCTGCATCCCTCACAGGGAAAGTCCAGAGTCTTAACCACTGGACCCCCAGAAATTCTCTTCCCCAGTCACGTGTCCTTCTGAGACTCGCTCTCCTGGTCTGTGAAGGAAGATGCGTAACGCCTGCCCCTCTCAGCCACCAGAGGAGAGCAGTGCCCAGGTGCATAACAACCCGGAACGGCTGATCTGCTTTGCTTCCAAGGCACAGCCAGTCACGCTTGGACTGCCACAGGCACACACATGGAACCGATTATGCTAACTTGGCTCGTTCAGCCTCTGGCAGGGAAACAGGACTATATGCTTACCCAACCAAGGGTGGTTTTCCTTCTCTTTCCCCTTTGGCAGCAAGCCAAGTGTCATAGACAGGCTGAGGGGACACTTCCTGGCCAGAGTGGTAAGGTTTGGCCCCCGCGTCTGGGGCTGGCTCTCTGCAAGAGCCAGCTGTGGCTTTCACAAGACCCAGGAGAGATGCTGTGTCCCCAAGTTTAACTCCTCTGCCCTGCCACCCGCAACACACATCCTCCAGCCCCCTAATACTTGGAATCCTATTAATTTTAGCCATTCTTTTCAGGAAGAAACATTTCCTTTAAAAATGTGACCATCTCAGACTTCCCTGGTGGTCCAGTGGTTAAGAATCCACCTGTCAATGAAGGGGACATGGGTTCAATCCCTGGTCTGGGAAGACCCCACAGGCCATGGGGCAGCTAAGGCCATGCGCCTCAACTATGGAGCCCATGAGCTGCGACTGCTGAAGCCCGTGAGCCGAGAGCCCGCGTTCCACAACAGGAGACGCTGCCTCAGTGAGGAGCCTGTGTGCCGCAATGAAGAGCAGCCCTTCTCACCACAACCAGGGAAAGCCCGAGTGTAGCAGCGAAGACCCAGCACAACCAACAGTTCAATAAATAAATAAATCATTAAAAAAAGGTCACCATCTCTAAAGTCCAAACACCTTAGCACTGCTTGTCCATATCTTTCCCAAGTGACAAGGGGGCAAAGAATTCCCTCCCAAAGCAGAGTAAATGGATCTTTCCCTACTTCTTGCACTAAGTGCACCTAAAAACACAAGGTATTGCATATAAAAGGAACTTTTAAAAAACTCTGAAGAGTGGAGAGACAGTAGTCTGACTAGGGACCTGGGGGACCTAAGAACAACACGGTGATGAATTCCCTGAGTGTCTTTTTGTTCAGGGCATCCCAGATTTGGAAATGCTAACAGGCAAAGACAAAAAACAACGAAAGCCTGTTACCTCTAATCAAGGACGAGGAAAGGGCAGCTGGGCAAGACAGAAGGCTTTTAAACAGTAAACTGCTCTTCTCCAGGCAAACAATTCAGAAAAATTGTTTGGGGGGGATGGCCGCATCCCCACCCATGCCAGCAAAGGTCAAGTGGGCAACCAGGCTATAAAGAGGTGCCACAAATGCTCCACTGGGTGGTATCAGAGAAGGCCAAGAAGAGAGGTGGCATTTTCACCCCACTGGCTGCTGTTGGTAAAGCCCATATAGGACGACTATACTTTTATTCCCACACGTCATGAATGAGGCATCTCTCCTTGTCCCCAGCAGGGTGGTATGAGAGGAGAACCAGTAGAGAGTCAGAGATTTCACTACTGCCCTAGGGTCAGTGGCGGTCAGGTGGGAACTGTCATAATCAGGCACTCTTACCCTTTCCCCAGCCAGAACTCCCACCCTACCTCTGACCGGCAATAACATCCCACCCGTAGATGTCAATGGAGGTTGAGTGGGGAACCCAGGGCTTTCCTCATAGCTCAGCTGGTTAAGAATCCACCTGCAATGTGGGAGACCTGGGTTCTATCCCTGGGTTGGGAAGATCTCCTGGAGAAGGCAACCTAGGTTCCCCAATTCTAGGGAACCTAGAATTCTACCCCCACAGCAGTTCAGAGGAAACTACGTAAAACAAAAGACAAATAAGAGTCAGTCACATAATACTCTCAATGTCTAGGTTTCAATTAAAAAAAAATTCTGTCTCAAACTGAATGAAATACAAAAACCAAGATAACAGAGAGTTATTCGAAAAAGCTTTTAAAGAAGGGGTCATAAAAATACTTCAATGAGGGACTCGCCTGGTGGTCCAGTGGCTAAGACTCTGACTTCCAATGGGAGGTGCCTGGGTTCAGTCCCTTGCTGGGGAACTACATCCCACATGCCACAACTAGGAGTTCTCATACCATAACTCAAAGATCCCACACACTGCAAACAAACAACCCACAGGCCACAACAAAGACTGAAGATCCTGCATGCCAAACTAAGGCCTGGAACAGTTAAATAGATATTTAAAAAATACTTTACTGAATATGAAATTCATGAATAAAATAAGAAGCCTTTTAACAAATACATATAAAGTCTCAGTAAAGAAATAGAAGAGTGAGAAGAGAAACAAATTTCTAATCAAATAAGAAACTCAGTGGATGGGCTCAATAGCAGAATGAAGGGGCAGAGGAAAGAATAAGTGAACCAGAAGATAGAGCAATTGGAAACTCTCCAATCTGAACAACAGAAAAAAATGAATGGAGTCTCTGCAACCTGTAGGAATATTATTAAAGATTTAACGTTTTTATCATCAGAGTTCTGGAAGGAAAAGACAAAGCGGGCAAGGCTAAAAAGCACTTGAAGAAATAATGGCTGATAACTCCCCAAATATGACAAAAGATATAAACCTACAAAGTGAAACATCTGAACGAGTCCAAAATAAGATAAGCTCAAACATATCATACCAAGGCACATTATAGTCAAAACTCTGAATCCTAGAGACGAAATAAAAGAGTTTTTAAAGCAACAAGAGAGACGATACCTTGCTTTCAAGGGAAACCAATTCAAATGACAGTGGATTTCTAGAAGGAAGTGGCACATTTTCCTAAGTGATAAGAGAGAAGGAATGTCAACTCAGAATTCTTCTGGAATGAAAGGAAAACCAAAATATTTTCATATTAAGAGAATTTGTCATCAGCAGACCTACTCTAAAAGAATAGCTAAAGGAAATTCTGCAAATAGAATGGAAACAATAAAAAATAAAGCCTAAATCATAGGAGGAAGGAAAAAACACAGAAAACAAAAATATTGATCAATACAATAGAATTTCTTCTCTTTTTCTAAACTATGTCTGATGGTTGGAGAAAAACTGCAACACTGTCTGATGTGATTTTATATATGATGAAGAAATATTTAGGATAATTATGCTTAATTGGAGATAAAGGGACTTAATCAATAACTTCAGATATGCAGATGGTACCACCCTTATGGCAGAAAGTGAAGAAGAACTAAAGAGCCTCTTGATGAAAATGAAAGAGGAGAGTGAAAAAGTTGGCTTAAAGCTCAACATTCAGAAAACAAAGATCATGGCATCCGGCCCCATCACTTCATGGCAGATAGATGGGGCAACAGTGGAAATCATGGCTGACTTTATTTTTCTGGGCTCCAAAATCACTGCAGATGGTGACTGCAGCCATGAAATTAAAAGATGCTTGCTTACTCCTTGGAAGGAAAGTTATGACCAACCTAGACAGCATATTAAAAAGTAGAGACATTACTTTGTCAACAAAGGTCCATCTAATCAAGGCTATGGTTTTCCAGTGGTCATGTATGGATATGAGAGTGGGACTGTAAAAGAAAGCCGAGCACCAAAGAATTGATGCTTTTGAACTGTGGTGTTGGAGAAGACTCTTCAGTGTCCCTTGGACTGCAAGGAGATCCAACCAGTCCATCCTAGAGGAGATTAGTCCCGGGTGTCCATTGAAAGGACTGATGCTGAAGCTGAAACTCCAATACTTTGGCCACCTGATGCAAAGAACTGACTTACCTGAAAAGACCCTGATGCTGGGAGGGATTGGGGGCAGGAGGAAAAGGGGACGACAGAGGATGAGATGGTTGGATGGTATCACTAACTCAATGAACATGGGTTTGGGTGAACTCCAGGAGTTGGTGATAGACAGAGAGGCCTGGAGTGCTGCAGTTCATGGGGACGCGAAGAGTTGGACATGACTGAGTGACTGAACCAAACTGAAAGGGACTTAAAAGGAGGAAGTAGGGATTATATAATTCACTTAAACTGGTAAAACATCAACACCTAATAGACCACTAATTACGTTAAATATAAATGATCTATCTAAATACTTCTATTAAAATACAAAGATTGGCAGAGTAGATTACAAAAACATGACCCAACTATCTGCCATTTATTTAAAAAATTCACTCCAAATAAAATGATACAGGCAAGTTGAATACCAAAGATAGAAAAAAAAAATCATACAACCACAATGAAAAGAAAAGCAGGATGCCTACATTAACATCAGATAAAGTAGATTTCAAACCAAGGAAAATTACCAGTAAGACGTATTATGTAATGATAAAAATCCGTCTACCAAGAAGACATGGCAGTCTTAAATGAGTATTAGCCAAAGCAAAGAGCTGCAAAACATGTGAAGCAAAACCCAAAAGGCCTGAAAGGAGACGTAAAGAAATCAACAGTTATAGGAAAGACTTCAGCATCTCTCTTTCAACAACTGAAAAAAGAACCGGGCACAAAATAAACCAGGATATAGAAGAACTTGATAAGACTGCCAATGAAAAGAATCTAGACTGCATTTATAGAACATTCCACCCAACAGCAGCAGAACACACATCCTTTCCAAATGATGATGGGATATAAACTAAGATAAACCACATCGTGAGCCATAAAGCAAATCTCAACAAATTTAAAAGAACTAAAGTGGTACAGTTTGTATTCCCAGATTACAATGGAAATAAATATAAATTAATAACAGAAGGTAACTAGAAATTTTCCAAACATTTGCACACTAACAGCTAAATAGTCTATGGAGCAAAGGGAGAGTCTCAAGGGAAACTTTTTAAAAATACATTGAACAGAGTGAAAATGAAGTTACAATATATCAAAATATGTGGGACATAGTTGACACAGTTTTGAGAGGAAATTTTATTTAGTAGTCTGTGCTCATAAGATAGAAAAAGAAGAGCAAGGCAAGCCCAAAACAAAAAGAAGGAAGAAAATAAACATAGGAAATAAATTGAAAAAAGAAAAGCTATAGGGTAAATCAATGAAACAAAGAGCTAGTTGAAAAAAATCAATAAAATTGATGTCTCTATCAAGACTGACAAAGAAAAAAAAGACGCAAATTACTAATATCAGGAATGAAACAGGGAATATAACTACAGACTCTGAAGATGTCAAAAGTATAATAATGAAATACTATGTTTACTACCAACTAAGCCTACTGTCTCCTTTCCCCGCGGGAGTCTAGTGTGCAATAGCTGCAAATAGCAGCCTCCTCCGTAGTCTTTGCAGCCTGCTGCCTGTATGGGTCACTCTAAGGGATCCTGCAGATAGCCCTTTCCAGTGGACATTCATGTCTAGTATGCTGTCCCCAATCTAGGCTCCAAACAAATATATGCAGTGCCTCTGGAAAGCCCCAGGGCACAGTGGCCAGAGTCCACATTGGCCGAGTCATAATGTCCACCCACAACAAGCTGCAGAATAAACAGCATGTGATTGTGGCCCGTCACAGGGCCAAGTTCAAGTTCCCAGGCTGCCAGAAGATCTACATCTCCAAGATGTGGGGATTGACCAAGTTTACTGTAGATGAGTTTGAAGACACGGTGACAGAAAAGCAGTTCATCCCAGATAGCTGTGTGGTTAAATACATTCTAATCATGGCCCCTGGACAAATGGCAGGCTCTGCACTCAAGGAGGGGGCACTGTCCCTCCTTACTCATGCCCACCAATAAATCCTACTTTCTTGGCAAAAAAACGTAAAAATCATAATAATGATAACTAAATACTATGAACAACTCTACATACAAATTCAACAACATAGAGGAAATGGACCAATTCCTCAAAAAACATAAACTACCACAACTCAAAGTCCCTTGGACTGCAAGGAGATCCAACCAGTCCATCCTAAAGGAAATCAGTCCTGAATATTCATTGGAAGGACTGATGCTGAAGCTGAAACTCCCAAATACTTTGGCCACCTGATGCAAAGAACTGACTCAGTTGCAAAGACTCTGATGCTGGGAAAGATTGAAGGCAGGAGAAGAGGATGATAGAGGATGAGATGGTTGGATGGCATCACTGACTCAATGGTTATGAGTTTGAGTAAACTCTAGGAGTTGGTGATGGACAGGGAGACCTGGTTTGCTGCAGTCCCTGGGGTCGCAAAGAGTTGGACATGACTGAGCGACTGAACTGAACTGAACCACAACTCGCTCAGTATGAAATAGATAATTTGAACAGCGCCAGGTAAGGAAATTGAATTTATAATTTAAAAAACACCCACAAAACAAATTTCACTGGAGAATTACACCAAATGCTTAAAGAATTAACATCAATCCCACACATTGCTGTCCCATCTTTAAGTCGTGTCTAGCTCTTTGCGACCCCATGGACTGCAACACCACCAGCCTCCCTGTCCCTCACTATCTTCTGGAGTTTGCTCAAGTTCATATCCATTGAACTGGTGAGGCCATCCAACCATCTCAGCCTCTGCCATCCTCTTCTTTTGCCTTCAGTCTTTCCCAGCATCACGGTCTTTTCCAATGAGCCTGCTGTTTGCATCAGGTGGCCAAAGTATTGGAGCCTCAGCTTCAGCATCAGTCCTTCCAATGATTATTCAGGGTTGATTTCCTTTAGGACTGACTGGTTTAATCTGCCTGCTGTCCAAAGACTCTCAAGAGTCTTCTCCAGGCCAACAATTTGAAAGCATCAATTCTTCAGTGCTCAGCCTTCTTTATGGTTCAACTCTCACATCCATACATGATTACTGGAAAGATCATAGCTTTGACTATATGGATCTTTGTCAGTAAAAGTGATGTCTTTGCCTTTTTAAAACGCTGTGTCGGTTTGTCATAGTTTTCTTTTCAAGAAGCAAGAGTCTCCTAATTTCATGGCTGTAGTCACCAAGTACATTGATTTTAGAGCCCAAGAAGAGAAAATATGTCACTGCTTCCACTTTTTCTCCTTCCATTTGCCATGAAGTGATGGGACCAGATGCCATGATCTTCTTTTTTTGAATGTTGAGTGTTAAGCCAGCTTTTTCACTCTCCTCTTTCACCCTCATCAAGAGGCTCTTTAGTTCCTCTTCGCTTTCTGCCATTAGAGTGGTGTCATATGCATATCTGAGGTTGTTGATTTTTCTCCCAGAAATTTTGATTCCAGCTTGTGCGTCATTCAGCCCAGCATTTTGCATGATGTACTCTGCATACAGGTTACATAAGCAGGGTGACAATATATAGCCTTGACATATTTCTTTCCCAATTTTGAACCAGTACATTGTTCCATGTCCAGTTCTACCTGTTGCTTCTTGATCTGTACACAGGTTTCTCGGCAGGCAGGTCAGGTGGTCTGGTAATCCCACCTCTTTTAGAATATTCCAGCTTTATGTGATCCACACAATCAAAGACTTTCAAGTAATTAATGAAACAGAAACCGATATTTTTCTGGAATTCCCTTGCTTTCTCTATGATCCAACGAATGCTGGCAATTTGATCTCTGGTTCCTCTGCCTTTTCTAAACCCAGCTTGTACATCTGGAAGTTCTCAATTCAAGTACTGCTTGAATGCCTAGCTTCAAGTACTGAAGCCTAGCTTGAAGGATTTTGAGCACATCCAAGATCCTCAGAAATACACCTCTGTGTTTCCAGACTCTTTTATTGCCCCAGATAGAGCTGGGGGTNTGCCTATACCTTTTGGATGCTCACAGGGTACCTGGGCTCCAGAATCCATCATTTCAGAGGTGAAAAGCCAAAGGCATACATGTGAACTCAAGAGAGAGTTGGGAGGTGGAATCTGGGTGGAGAAGAGTCTATTTGCAATAATGAAAAAGTCCTAGAAATTGTCACAGCCTCAAGAGCCTTGGGAAACATGACCACCAAATGTCATGTAGGATCTTGGAAAAGAAAAAGGATAGTATGTTAAAAACTAAGGGAATCTAAATAAAGAATGTACTTTCCGCTTAATAATAATGTGTCGATATTGATGCATTCTAGGGCTTCCCTGGTAACTCAGATGGTAAAGAATATGCCTGCAATGCAGGGGATCTGGCTTCGATCCCTGGGTGGGGAAGATCCCTAGAGCGGGGAATGGCTACCTGCTCCAGTATTCTTGCCTGGAGAATTCCATGACAGGGGACCCTGGTGGGCTACAGTCCATGGGTTCGCAAAGAATTGGGCAGACTGAGCAACTAACACACACACGTTGACACATTCAGTGTGGCCCCTGTACTATCCTAGTGTAAGACGTTACCAGCTTAGGAGATGCAGCGTGTGGAGGGACTTACTGTACTTTGCCACTTTTCTGTACATCTAAAACTATTTGAAAATAAAGTATATTTTTAAAAAGAGTATTAGGCTTAGTAAGAACTGTATTATGTTATGTTCTGCAATCAGAGGCACATAACTGGCATATTTTCTCTGATGATCGAAGAAGCCTTTGTGTTTCCGGGTGGCGGGAGCTGTTCCCTTGGAGACCTCCCCCGAGGTGGTGCCTGTAAGCGCACAGTCACCGGGCGCCTCCTGATGGAGTGAGTCACACTGTGATTCATTGCTAACAATACGCTGCTCCCCGAGTCTACCCCACCTTAAGGGCATATTCGAGGTGGCAGTAATAACACACTTCACATCCAACCTAATCTTTCTTTTCTCGACCTGTCAGTGCAGAAGTGTACCTCCTGTCAGAAAGAACCGCTTCACGTTAGAATGGATAAAACGGTGCACTTGAAAACATGGGAATTGTTTTACCCTGAACTAGGGTGATGACTGACATCTGGAGCAGGACATTTCTTTGCTGTGTGCGACGTAAAGTTTCCCTGGCCCCCGGGGACCCGTGTCACCAAATGCTGCCCCCCATACATTTCCAAATTCGGCCACCTCCAGCCCCTTCCCTGACCACCTGCCGAGGATCAGTAAACTAGACCCTTAGGGCCATGAGGTTAGACTGGGAGGCAAGCAGTGAAAAATCTTAGAGGAATAGGAAAACAGACACTCTAAAAAGAAGTTATCTACACACGATAAAAGACACGCACACATGAATGCAAGTAAAAACTAAAATGGGGGAAATACGAAAAAGACGGATGGACTGTGTGAGTGTCAATTTCCTGGTGGTGGTATCAGCTATAGTTTTACAAGATGTTACCTTTGGAGAATCCCTCTGTATCGCTTCCTACTACTGCATGTGAATCTATAACTACCTCAATAATATTAATATTTTCAACTTAAAAAAACTTAAGGGCAGCCATTTGTTGAATCATAAATGCCAATCTTCCCCTTCCTCCCCCTCAAACTCTCATATACAGATTCAGCATCAAAAGATGAGTGAAGGGAATTGCCTGGCGGTCCAGTGGTTAGGACTCTACAGTTCCACTGTAGGGGCACAAGTTGGATCCCTGGTCAGGGAGCTAAAGTCTCATATGCCATGTGGTGCAGCCAAAAAAAAAAAAAATGTTGTGAGGAGAGTTCTGATTCTTATCGACTCCAGGAAACCAGGGTTTAAGTCTTGACTCCAACTCTCACTAGCTTGGTGACCTTGGGTAAGGGACATAACCTCTCTGAACTGCAGTTTTGTCATCTAATGAATGGGAGGCATGGTTGGTGCTTCCCAAGCATGGTGCAGATACCCAAAAAACAGCAGCAACCCCTACTTCTCCAGCCCTTTGGTTGCAGGTTGCAAACTTTGCCCCAAGTTCTCAGACACCACTTTCTCCCTGCAACACCCTCAGTCCCTGGCACCCTGTGTCTCCCACCTCACATACCTAGAAAGCCCTGGGCCGCCCATCCAACCTGCACACGGACATCCTGCCTCTCGATGCCAGGGGTCTGCACGCCAAGCAGACACATCCCTGGTGCACAGGCTCGGCCAGGCGAGATTCCTTATCCTGGTCAGGCAGCAGTGGCTCACTTCCTGCTCCCACCCCAGCATTCTCACGGGGGTGGCCAGCCGCAGATTGTAAACTAGCCAGCACGCGAAAGTCAGGCGTTTTGTTACCAAAATAACCTGAAGGGCCAGGGCTGTTCTGACCTTTGTTCTCCGGGGATTGGCCTTCCTCTCTGGCTCTCACACCCACACGCTTTCAAAGGTCCGGCCTATTACTGTCCACCCTGACTTAGGATATCCTGAGGTCGAGCAATGCAGGAACCGAGTGACTGATCCTCTCACCAGACCCGCTGGGCACAGTCCCAGGTCCCATCTTGCCCAGGATCTCCAGGGGGAGCCAACCACAGCCGACCTGTGGGCTTGAGCGGTGGGCAGGCAGCGGAAGAGCTCCAATCCCCAGAAGAGCATGCCTCCAACCCTAAGAGTCCTGAGACAGGGGAGTGGCTGGAATGGAAGCCTGGTTACTGTTCCCTTAGCAAGCAGAAAAAAATGACAGGGAGGTTGTGTCCAACCCAGCTCACCCACAGGCCAAAGGCCCAGTTTTCTGCCTGTATTGTAATTAGCTCTTCTCCAGAAATGACTCCTCATTGCTGTCAATATCGGAAAGCCTCCTATTCAACACTCAAGTTCAGACTTTGATTTGTGAGCATGGGATCCCATCCTAGGTTCCCAAGGAGAGCCTCCAATCTAAATCCCAGTCCCCAAGACACAGACAGCCTGGAATCGTGCCAAACAAACCCAGGTGTGGGGCCTTCCCACTCTGGTCCTCTGCCTCTGCACTTGGTCCTAGAGACCTGACCCTGATTGTCCAGCCCACACTGGCCCCCTCCTGTCCACCCTCACACTTCCTGTGAGTGGGTTAAACTGTGTAGGACACTCCAATCCCCTTTCATTCTGTTCCCTTGAGGCATGGACCAGGGGGTCAACACATCCCCCAGGCCCTCTGTGGGCACCAAGAGAGCCATTCAGTCTTTCTGCCATCAGCAGCAGACTCCAAGGCTGGGGTACCACGGGCCAAGAAGAGGACTCTGGGAAGACAGGGCCCTGGCATCACCTCCGTTACATCTTCTCCTTCAGCTTCACTTTCCTCCTGGACACGAGCTTTCCTCTCCCTGACCCCTTCAATGCCCAAACCCAGTGAAGGTAGTCTAACCAAGAAGCCCATGGGGCTCACAGAGAACCCCCTCTTCTAGGACAACACATTCCCAGGGCTGGGCTCTGCCATGGCTGGCCCCGAGGCGTTGATCCCCTGGTTGAAGTCAGGCCACTCCTTCCCAGGAATAGCACACCGGAACCAGAGACTCAGAGACTAGGAGCATTTGGTGCTAGGCCACCAGGGGTGAATGGCCAACCCAGAGGGCAGGACCCGGAGCTCCTGGGCCATGACCCCTGGGGCTTCTCTGATTTCCACCCACCCCAGGTGTGGAGTTCAGATTTTTCCTTTAAGTCGGTTCTCTGAGCCCCTCTGAGTCCTTCCAATGCATTCCTTTTTCCCCTTTATACGACAAAACTGGAATTTCACGGCTTGCATTCAGTAGAAACAACCAAACAACCCAGAGCTCAAGCAGGACTTGGATCCAAAGTGAAGTGAAAGGGAAAGTGAAAAAGGTGCCTAGTCGTGTCCGACTCTTTGCGACCCCATGGACTGTATAGTCCATGGAATACTCCAGGCCAGAATACTGGAGTGGGTAGCCTTTCCCTTCTCCAGGGGATCTTCCCTACCCAGGGATCGAACCCAGGTCTCCCGCATTGCAGGTGGACTCCTCACCAAAGTTGAATCCAAGATGAAGAGTGGTTTTGCCCACATTTGTCCGCTGCCCTGCTTCTCTGGGGAGGCTCCACGGGTGCCCTGGAGCTAGGATAGCTCAGGTCACTAGACACACTGCCCCGCGCCGCCCCCTTCCCCAAGTTTCCAGGGAAACAGCCTACCCCAGAAGCCCTGGAGAAAGCCTGGGACAGACCAGCCCCCCGTGGGGCGAGCACATGGTTTTAGGGTGCCTTCTAACCTTGACGGGTTCTTCTCCCCCAACCCACTCTCCCGTGCCCCCGCACCCCCAGACTCCAGGCTGCCCCTTGCGCATTACTCACTCACTCAGCCACCCCAAGTCAGTTTGACTCACAGCCAGGGCAGAACAAACTTTATTTCTGTGAAAAAGACCTGCACTTTGGAATTTAGTGTCACTAAAGGGCTAACTTGGAGCCCTGCTACCACGTGGCTAGCGACCCCACATCCCACGTCCTGAGCCGGCCTCTTCACTCATCCATAGCCGCCTCCTGGTCTGTCTTCTCTTCCTTATATTCTCCTGCATCTTTCAGATTTTGGCGAGCAAACTCCTCAAAAACAAAATTTTCATCCTGAAAACTAAAATAAAAACAAAGAACATTTTGATCAAGCCATGTTCTTTGGAGCTTGCGATGAAATCTGGAGGAAAAACAAGGTCCTTGATCTTCCTTTTGCAAGAGGAACCCATCAAGATTCTCTCACTGATGCAACGGAGGACAAGGCCGTCCTCCTCCTAGCTTTCCATGTAACATCGCTTTAGCAAACAAAAATATGAAACAATGAAGGAACCCACACAGCACACATACATGCTTGGGATAACTGTGTGTGTGCATGCGTGCACATGCGTGTGTGTGTCCACATGTGTGCATGCCCTGATAGTAGGGAGCAAAAGGAAAGCCAGGGCAGGCGCCAGTGTTGAGAGCGTGGGGCGTCTACAGAAAGAACTCCTCCCAGAGGGGTGTGTTTTTGCACAGGTCTTAGCCTATCAATAACCACTGTTGTGGCTGGCCCGGCCCTCGTGGTTCCTGTTAGGATTGCAAGACGCCCTTCAGCAATAACCATCCAGAAACTTTGAGAAAATAAAGGTTTATTACTTACAGGACCTGGAAGGTACACAGCACACCTGGGACCACACAGCAAAGTCATGGATAAAGAGAACTCAGGGACACGGGCCTGGGGTGTTCTGCCTTTATTGGGGTCGAGGCAGGGGGTGTCTAGAGTTTCGAGGGCTCACTCTTTATTGGTGAGTTTTAAAACAGAAGACAGGGGAATTTAAAGCCTACTGAGACAAAAGAACAAGTGGCTCAAAGGATCTGCTACTGAAATCAACCGAAATCTCTACAACAGAGGTGCCTCAGTGGGGAGAGCCGGCCTGGCTGGGATCTAGTCCTGTGGCTGGCAATGTGTTTATTCAAGATAGCCATCGCTGGAGTGGATGCCTCTTTGAAGTGGATGCCTCGGCAATCAAAGCCTAAGTCAGGCACTTGCATTTCAAACCAAAAGAAGAAAAAACACACGCAAGCATGAAGGCTTGCTCTAGGGTTGTGGAGGAGGAGGTCACAGAACGGGGATAATGCCGGGCTGTGCTCACCTTTCCATGGTGGTATCTGTGAGCATGGAAGAGAGGAGAGACATCTGTTAGCACCCGTCCTATCTAGCAGAACTCTTCTTCCTTCATTAGGTCACTTTACAGGTGGAGCAATAAAAGGTCCGGAAACGCTTTTCATGAAAAGTGCGTGTCATTCCTGCTTTTTGGCCAGGTCCCCCTCAGAGGGNATCTGTTAGCACCCGTCCTATCTAGCAGAACTCTTCTTCCTTCATTAGGTCACTTTACAGGTGGAGCAATAAAAGGTCCGGAAACGCTTTTCATGAAAAGTGCGTGTCATTCCTGCTTCTTGGCCAGGTCCCCCTCAGAGGGCCTTTCTCCCTACATTTTTGTTGTTTTTGTTAAAATAGTCATTTATTGATTTGGCTGCTCAGAGTCTTAGTTGCGGCACATGGGATCTGATTCCCTGACCAGGGATCGAACCCGGGCCCCCTGCATTGGGAGCACAGAGTCTTAGCCCCTGGACTACCAGGGACATCCCTCTGCCTGCATTTTTAACCATCACTTCCTCCAAAAGTTGCCCCCGCAAGTTGTACCTCCCCAGATGGAACAGCCACAGCCTCACCCCTAGACCCTTTCCCTGCTTAACCTCACCCACTCTGAGGCTGGGCTTCTCTTTTCAAAGCCTTTCTCCCTACAACATGTCCTTTGGGCCCTGTCCAGATCAGAGTCCCCGGGAGCTGTTAACAGCCCACCCCCCATGTGGAAGTACACCGGGGCCACCTTTCACGTCCCGCTCTCTAGAGGTGAGTCCTGGGACTTGACAGAGAACCTGCAGCCCAGCGGCTGTTGGGGGGTGAGGGGACCTACCAAGAGGCTGATGCATCAAAGCAACACTGGGCAAGAACCATCCCAGACAGCCCCCTTAGGTGCTGAGCATAAAATTATACTAAGTGCAACCATCAGCCTTGAAGAGAGTCAACACCTGAATTCTGCAAGAATGCTCTAGACAGAGGACAGTAAGAACTCAGTAGCATTTCTCTAGCACTTACTGCATACAAATCACTTGGTCTCTAGCCCTGGAAGGCCTTCTTAACTCTAGTTTATGCTTCCTCTGTTGAGCATCTCCTCATCTAGACTCAGGGAGTCGGGGGCCAGGCTAGTGAGAGAGATATGAGCATGTATCTGCAAATGAAACTTGGGGTGCATAAACCTCAGAGAATCAGAACTCCTAGTCTGTGGGGGTAATTTGTTCTTTCTCCCTGAAATCTGACAGTATGAAAGATCATTGTCTCAGCCTTGATGTTGTCATATGTTCATTGTAAGGGCCATAATGACTGGAACATGAAGACGTCATACCCAGGAAAGGAATAGCCCCACTTCCCCCAACAGAAGTCCTAAAGTCTGTTCACAGGGCCAAAAAAGGATCTGACACCAGCAATGACATCTCCTCCACTCATAGTTTTAAAATGGCCTTTTAAAATGTCCTTGAAAGGGACCAGAATGCATCTCAATCTCACAGAGTTTAAAATAGTGCTTTAATGACACAAGCATAAATGAATAATAATAATAATAAATATGGTTAGGCTGTGTATTTTTCCCCCAAGGGAAGTTTTTGGCAAAGCACATTGAGTATTTGAATCCAAAATATTTGGAAGACATACTTTGAGACAAAATAGTTTTGAGACAAAGCCAAAATGATTATGGGGGCTCATTCTGATGTTTAAATGCCGTCTCACTATCAGTGTAGAAAGGCTTTTTATAAAATATAAGAAAAATAAACCCCACTTGTTTATACTACTTTTACTTAAAATGTTCTTAATTACTATAACTCTGGAGGGTTCTCATCCAGACAGGTCCATTTTTCTTTCCTGCCAATTAAGCCACCTTAACACACAGTGGAGAATTCTTCCTCAGAGTTTCTGAGATTGCATGCATATTAATTTTGCTGGTTCATTTATCTCTTTCAGAAGAGCTGTGCTGCGCTGTGCTTGGTCACTATTTGTGACCCCACGGACTGTAGCCCACCAGGCTCCTCTGTCCATGGCATTCTCCAGGCAAGAACACTGGAGTGGGTTGCTGTTTCCTTCTCCAAGGGACCTTCCTGACCCAAGGATCAAACTTGGGTCTCCTCCATCGCAGGCAGATTCTTTATCATCTGAGCCACCAGAGAAGTCCAATTCACATATCATACAGGTCACCTATTTACATGCACAGCTTTACNATAACCACTGTTGTGGCTGGCCCGGCCCTCGTGGTTCCTGTTAGGATTGCAAGACGCCCTTCAGCAATAACCATCCAGAAACTTTGAGAAAATAAAGGTTTATTACTTACAGGACCTGGAAGGTACACAGCACACCTGGGACCACACAGCAAAGTCATGGATAAAGAGAACTCAGGGACACGGGCCTGGGGTGTTCTGCCTTTATTGGGGTCGAGGCAGGGGGTGTCTAGAGTTTCGAGGGCTCACTCTTTATTGGTGAGTTTTAAAACAGAAGACAGGGGAATTTAAAGCCTACTGAGACAAAAGAACAAGTGGCTCAAAGGATCTGCTACTGAAATCAACCGAAATCTCTACAACAGAGGTGCCTCAGTGGGGAGAGCCGGCCTGGCTGGGATCTAGTCCTGTGGCTGGCAATGTGTTTATTCAAGATAGCCATCGCTGGAGTGGATGCCTCTTTGAAGTGGATGCCTCGGCAATCAAAGCCTAAGTCAGGCACTTGCATTTCAAACCAAAAGAAGAAAAAACACACGCAAGCATGAAGGCTCGCTCTAGGGTTGTGGAGGAGGAGGTCACAGAACGGGGATAATGCCGGGCTGTGCTCACCTTTCCATGGTGGTATCTGTGAGCGTGGAAGAGAGGAGAGACATCTGTTAGCACCCGTCCTATCTAGCAGAACTCTTCTTCCTTCATTAGGTCACTTTACAGGTGGAGCAATAAAAGGTCCGGAAACGCTTTTCATGAAAAGTGCGTGTCATTCCTGCTTTTTGGCCAGGTCCCCCTCAGAGGGCCTTTCTCCCTACATTTTTGTTGTTTTTGTTAAAATAGTCATTTATTGATTTGGCTGCTCAGAGTCTTAGTTGCGGCATATGGGATCTGATTCCCTGACCAGGGATCGAACCCCGGGCCCCCTGCATTGGGAGCACAGAGTCTTAGCCCCTGGACTACCAGGGACATCCCTCTGCCTGCATTTTTAACCATCACTTCCTCCAAAAGTTACCCCCGCAAGTTGTACCTCCCCAGATGGAACAGCCACAGCCTCACCCCTAGACCCTTTCCCTGCTTAACCTCACCCACTCTGAGGCTGGGCTTCTCTTTTCAAAGCCTTTCTCCCTACAACATGTCCTTTGGGCCCTGTCCAGATCAGAGTCCCCGGGAGCTGTTAACAGCCCACCCCCCATGTGGAAGTACACCGGGGCCACCTTTCACGTCCCGCTCTCTAGAGGTGAGTCCTGGGACTTGACAGAGAACCTGCGGCCCAGCGGCTGTTGAGGGGTGAGGGGACCTACCAAGAGGCTGATGCATCAAAGCAACACTGGGCAAGAACCATCCCGGACAGCCCCCTTAGGTGCTGAGCATAAAATTATACTAAGTGCGACCATCAGCCTTGAAGAGAGTCAACACCTGAATTCTGCAAGAATGCTCTAGACAAAGGACAGTAAGAACTCAATAGCATTTCTCTAGCACTTACTGCATACAAATCACTTGGTCTCTAGCCCTGGAAGGCCTTCTTAACTCTAGTTTATGCTTCCTCTGTTGAGCATCTCCTCATCTAGACTCAGGGAGTCGGGGGCCAGGCTAGTGAGAGAGATATGAGCATGTATCTGCAAATGAAACTTGGGGTGCATAAACCTCAGAGAATCAGAACTCCTAGTCTGTGGGGGTAATTTGTTCTTTCTCCCTGAAATCTGACAGTATGAAAGATCATTGTCTCAGCCTTGATGTTGTCATATGTTCATTGTAAGGGCCATAATGACTGGAACATGAAGACGTCATACCCAGGAAAGGAATAGCCCCACTTCCCCCAAGAGAAGTCCTAAAGTCTGTTCACAGGGCCAAAAAAGGATCTGACACCAGCAATGACATCTCCTCCACTCATAGTTTTAAAATGGCCTTTTAAAATGTCCTTGAAAGGGACCAGAATGCATCTCAATCTCACAGAGTTTAAAATAGTGCTTTAATGACACAAGCATAAATGAATAATAATAATAATAAATATGGTTAGGCTGTGTATTTTTCCCCCAAGGGAAAGTTTTTGGCAAAGCACATTGAGTATTTGAATCCAAAATATTTGGAAGACATACTTTGAGACAAAATAGTTTTGAGACAAAGCCAAAATGATTATGGGGGCTCATTCTGATGTTTAAATGCCGTCTCACTATCAGTGTAGAAAGGCTTTTTATAAAATATAAGAAAAATAAACCCCACTTGTTTATACTACTTTTACTTAAAATGTTCTTAATTACTATAACTCTGGAGGGTTCTCATCCAGACAGGTCCATTTTTCTTTCCTGCCAATTAAGCCACCTTAACACACAGTGGAGAATTCTTCCTCAGAGTTTCTGAGATTGCATGCATATTAATTTTGCTGGTTCATTTATCTCTTTCAGAAGAGCTGTGCTGCGCTGTGCTTGGTCACTATTTGTGACCCCACGGACTGTAGCCCACCAGGCTCCTCTGTCCATGGCATTCTCCAGGCAAGAACACTGGAGTGGGTTGCTGTTTCCTTCTCCAAGGGACCTTCCTGACCCAAGGATCAAACTTGGGTCTCCTCCATCGCAGGCAGATTCTTTATCATCTGAGCCACCAGAGAAGTCCAATTCACATATCATACAGGTCACCTATTTACATGCACAGCTTTACAAGCTAAAGCCCCCTGGTTTTTAGCTTGCTCACAGAGCTGCACAACCACGGCTTCATTTGGTTTTAACATCCATGCTACAGCCAATGGATTGACAATTCAAAGGAGCCCAGGCATTAGGATCCCAGCCTGACGCTCGTTTCTAGTAACTTCTATATTCTCATCACAACTGCCACTCTCAGAAACACTCACTTTCTAAATTCCTATTAATGCTCCCAAATGAGACACGAAAGCCTCAGGCTGTCAAATTTATCTTTTGCCCGAATTTTCTTTAAATCTCAACCCAAGCTTATTTACAGCAAAGCGTCTGCTTTTAAATCACTCCTAACGAAACCTAACGAGATAGCCCGCATCCAAGCAAGGATGCTACACCCTCCGGGCACTCACTGGAGCTGGACAAACAGCCTGGACCACTGGATGAGTGCCCTGACATAGTCGCTGAGCCCTGGTTTCTGGGAGGGCCCAGGGCACTTGAATGTGGCCAGCAACCTTGCATGCCCCGTCCATGCCCAGAGATGTGGTCAAGGAAGAACTAGCAGTGGCTAAGTAAGAAATCCGCGGGTGGCGTAGGACTAGAGAAAGCCAAGACAAGGCGTGACTGACCTGGGTCCTCTGGTTGAGGATGCATGAGGCGGAACGGCACCTCAGTGGCCACTTCACTAGAAACAAAGGAGGCAGAGCGGTCAGAATGCACACGGTTGTAAATGCACAGCTGAGAGCTGTGGTTGCAGAGCTTCGAGAAAGATCCCCAGGCCTCAGCTGAAGGAGGACTCAGCGAGGTCGAAAACAAACCAAACCAGAAATCAGGAAGTGGTCAGGAAGGAATTTTTAAATGTATTCCCTGGAATGTGGTCCGGAAACTCCACTTGCACGAGGCTGAGGCGGCCAGGATTTGGAGGTCCCCCTTCCTCCTGGTTATTAGTTTCAGGGACATGCTAAGTAGTGGAACGTCTAGGGACATAGTGTATGCTAAGTCAATTCAGTTATGTCTGACTCTATGAGATCCTGTGGACTGTAGCCTCCCCAGGCTCCTCTGTCCATGGGATTCTCCAGGCAAGAATACTGGAGGATCTTCCCAACTCGGGGATCAAACGTACGTCTCTTGCATTGGCAGATGATTTCTTTACCACAGTGCCCCCTGGGCTCCCCTGGCGGCTCAGAAGGTAAGGAATCTGCCTGCAATGCTGGAGACCTGGGTCTTGTGGAGAGCAGGCCCTTGTGATGAGCAGAGTCTAGCCAATTTCAGAAGCTACAGGACTTTGAGGTGGCGTGGAATTTATACAGAAAAAGGAGGGCAAGGAGTTAGGAAGGGACAGAAGGAAAATCTGGACACAGGAAGAATGGAAAGGGGTCGGGGGCGTTGGAGGGGAGCACAAGGGTTACTCCCTGTTTCACCCAGGACCCACTGCCTCCCACCCTGGAGTCACCGCTTTGGCCAAATCTCATCTGTTGCTAAGGTGCCCTGGTGGGTCCCCATGTGTCCAGGGCCTCGGAGGGAGGTTGCCCTGGCTCCACGGGAGGGGTGGGGGTGGGCAACAGGAGTCAGTGATGGAGCATGTAAGGCCAGCGCCTGCCTCAGACGCGTCTGCCTGCTACCTCTGTGCGCCTGAATTAGAAGCCCGCCGTCGCTATCCACAAAGGCCCTGAGGTGGAGACAAGCCAAGGGTCCACCCACGATGAATGGACGAACACAGTGCGGTCCACTCACACCGTGGACTGAATCTCAGCCACAGACGGGAGAGAGGCACTGCCAACTGGGACACTGCACACGCGCCGCGCGGAAGCGGGTCCCGAGGGGACGAGTGTTGCCTGATCCCGTTCATGCGAAACGTCCAATGAGGCAAGTCTACAGAGTGAAGGTAGATCAGCAGTTGCTGAGTAGTGAGTGCGGAGAGTGGGAGAGATGGCTCCATAGGCACAGGGTGTCCTTTCCGGATGGGCAGAGGGTACAAGAGCTGGAGAACTGTGACAGTCACGCAACTCTGCGAGTGTCCTTGACGCCACTGAACGCTATCGCTTGGTGTTTTTTTTCTGTTTTGGTTGCACCAAGCAGCATGTGAGTCTTAGTTTCCCAACCAGGGATTGAACCTGTGCCCCCTGCATTGGAAGCACTAAGTCTTAATCAATGGACCACCAGGGAAGTTCCTGAACTGCACAGGTTTAAAAGGTTAAAATGGTAGACCTCACGTTATGTATATTTCAGCCCTGAACACACGTGCGTACACACAGGACCAACTGCATGGAGTGTGCCTGTTTTCTGAGGGTGTGTCTAATCTATGTGTGTGTCTTCATCCAGGGGCAGACCCAGCTACAGTCTCCATGAAACATCTCAGCCTCACACCTGTCAGCCAAGGTTTGCACAGTGTGAGCGGGCAAGTTTCCCTACGTTGCTGAGCATGGCACAGGGAAACCGGATTGCACTGTCCTGTTTTACACCCCAGGTTTGTCCCCTTCAGACCCTGGAATCAAGCAGAGAAAGACGGCGACGAGGCTTACCTGGAAGTGAGCTCTCCCAGAAGGCTAGGAAACAAAACCACAAACAGGGCTGTGAGACTGTCCACGGTGGCCACGCGGCCTCCTTGCCGCTACTCAGAAATGGATGCCTTCCCCTCGGGCCCTTCATCACCCACAACTTTCAGGATCTTTGTGCTTCTCATGCTGCACTCCGCTATTCCTCTCTGCTTGTGACTTCATGTCTTTCTCAAGCGGATTAGTTAAAAAGAGGAATCACTTAGGTTTAAGCCCTAAAGTTCAAGAATAAACCCCAGTCCAGAATTTCTCTTGAGGCCACAGAGGTAACCGTGAAATACCTGCTAAACACTTACCTTGACTGCTACATTCGGCTGTTTTAGGGCCTCTCAGAGAAAGTGAAAGAAAGCACTGTGCACTTTATAGATACAGATACTACATGATGTATATCTCGTATACATTTTATCCTTGCTGCAGGGCATTTTGGATCTTAATTCCATAGCCAGGAATCAAATCTGCGTCCCTGGCATTGGAAACACAGAGTTTTAACCACTGGACTGCCAGGGACGTCTCAACACTATACACTTTGTAAAACAGGACAACTACAATGCCGTGTTAACAAAATCTGCAAAATCAACCCATGTTCTACTTTGTGGTCCCAACCAAAATTTGGGGAACTCTTTGTCCACTGAGACTTATAGAATATACACATAGATTTGCCTTGATGGCTGAACCACCCAGGACTCATTAAGGTAAAAGGCCAGAGCCTTTGGCAATGGAATTGGAAAAGGAAAATGAGAAGTTGAGTTTTTCCCTTGTGATGAGATTTCTTTCCTTTTTTTTTTCGACCATGCCACATGGCATGTGGGGTCTTAGTTTCCAAACTAGGAACTGAACCACACCCATTGAGGTGGAAGCACGCAGTTTTAATCACAGGACCGCCAGGGAAGCCCCGTGATGAGATTTTTAAATTGAATTCAAAAAAAGATGGAAAACCATTTCCTCAGAACTATGAGATATCTGTGCTCTAGCGTGAAAAGGAGACTCCGCAGACCTGTAATGACTTGGAGGGCGAGAAGGACCNCTTTTGATGAGATTTCTTTCCTTTTTTTTTTTTTTTTTTGACCATGCCACATGGCATGTGGGATCTTAGTTTCCAAACTAGGAACTGAACCACACCCATTGAGGTGGAAGCACGCAGTGTTAATCACAGGACCGCCAGGGAAGCCCGGTGATGAGATTTTTAAATTGAATTCAAAAAAAGATGGAAAACCATTTCCTCAGAACTATGAGATATCTGTGCTCTAGTGTGAAAAGGAGACTCCGCAGACCTGTAATGACTTGGGGGGCGAGAAGGCCCCCCATCAAGTATGGAGCCTCCTGAGATGCACTACGACCTCATTTCCCAGCCGCCATGCTTTTCTGAAGAGAACTAGAGAGGTCTTCAAGGAAATTAGAGATGCCAAGGGAACATTTCATGCAAAGATGGGCTCAATAAAGGACACAAATGGCAGGGACCCAACAGAAGCAGAAGATATTAAGAAGAGGTGGCAAGAATACACAGAACTGTACAAAAAAGATCTTCATGACCCAGATAACCATGATGGTGTGATCACTTACCTAGAGCCAGACATCCAGAAATGCAAAGTTAAGTGGGCCTCAGGAAGCATCACTACGAACAAAGCTAGTGGAGGTGATGGAACTCCAGTTGAGCTATTTTAAATCCTAAAAGATAATGCTGTGAAAGTGCTGAAGTCAATATGCCAGCAAATCTGGAAAACTCAGCAGTGGCCACAAGACTGGAAATGGTCATTTTTTACTCCAATTCCAAAGAAGGGAAATGCCAAAGAATGCTCAAACTATCACACCATCTTATACACTAGCAAAGTAATGCTCAAAATTCTCCAAGCCAGGCTTTGACAGTACCTGAAACATGAACTTCCAGATGTTCAAGCTGGATTTAGAAAAGGCAGAGGAATCAGAGAGCAAATTGCCAACATTCGATGGATCATAGAAAAAGCAAGAGAGTTCCAGAAAAACATCTACTTCTGCTTTATTACCTCAGGGCTGGCTCAGATGGTTAAGCATCTGTCTACAGTGCGGGAGACCCAGGTTCGATCCCTGGGTTGGGAAGATCCCCTGGAGAAAGAAATGGCAATCCACTCCAGTACTATTGCCTCGAAAATCTCATGGAGAGAGGAGCCTGGTAGGCTACAGTCTGTGGGGTCACAAAGAGTCAGACACGACTGAGCGACTTTACTTACTTACTTCTGCTTTATTAAGAACATCAAACCCTTTGACTGGGGAGATCACAACAAACTGTGGAAAATTCTTGAAGAGTTGGGAATACCAGACCACCTTACCTGACTCCTGAGAAATCTGTATGCAGGTCAAGAAGCAAGTCAGAACTGGACATGAAACAGCAGACTTGTTCCAAATTGGGAAAGAAGTACATCAAGGCTGTAGAATGTCACCCTGCTTATTTAACTCATATGCAGAGAACATCAGGTGAAATGCTGGGCTGGATGAAGCACAAGCTGGAATCAAGATTGCTGGGAGAAATATCAATAACCTCAGATACGCAGATGACACGGCCCTTATAGCAGAAAGCAAAGAAGAACTAAAGAGACTCTGGATGAAAGTGAAAGAAGAGAGTGAAAAAGATGGCTTAACATTCAACATCCAAGAAACTAAGATCATGGCATCTGATCCCATCGCTCCACAGCAAATAGAAGGGGAAACAATGGGAACAGTGACAGACTTTATTTTCTTGGGCTCCAAAATCACTGCAAATGGTGACTGCAGTCATGAAATTAAAAGACACTCCTTGGAAGAAAAGCTATGACCAATACAGACAACATATTGAAAAGCAGAGACATTACTTTGCAAACAAAGGTC
>SJYW01034093.1:474125-489373 GCA_006410735.1 Raphicerus campestris
CATCTTATACACTAGCAAAGTAATGCTCAAAATTCTCCAAGCCAGGCTTTGACAGTACCTGAAACATGAACTTCCAGATGTTCAAGCTGGATTTAGAAAAGGCAGAGGAATCAGAGAGCAAATTGCCAACATTCGATGGATCATAGAAAAAGCAAGAGAGTTCCAGAAAAACATCTACTTCTGCTTTATTACCTCAGGGCTGGCTCAGATGGTTAAGCATCTGTCTACAGTGCGGGAGACTCAGGTTCGATCCCTGGGTTGGGAAGATCCCCTGGAGAAAGAAATGGCAATCCACTCCAGTACTATTGCCTCGAAAATCTCATGGAGAGAGGAGCCTGGTAGGCTACAGTCTGTGGGGTCGCAAAGAGTCAGACACGACTGAGCGACTTTACTTACTTACTTCTGCTTTATTAAGAACATCAAACCCTTTGACTGGGGAGATCACAACAAACTGTGGAAAATTCTTGAAGAGTTGGGAATACCAGACCACCTTACCTGACTCCTGAGAAATCTGTATGCAGGTCAAGAAGCAAGTCAGAACTGGACATGAAACAGCAGACTTGTTCCAAATTGGGAAAGAAGTACATCAAGGCTGTAGAATGTCACCCTGCTTATTTAACTCATATGCAGAGAACATCAGGTGAAATGCTGGGCTGGATGAAGCATAAGCTGGAATCAAGATTGCTGGGAGAAATATCAATAACCTGATACGCAGATGACATGGCCCTTATAGCAGAAAGCAAAGAAGAACTAAAGAGACTCTGGATGAAAGTGAAAGAAGAGAGTGAAAAAGATGGCTTAACATTCAACATCCAAGAAACGAAGATCATGGCATCTGATCCCATCGCTCCACAGCAAATAGAAGGGGAAACAATGGGAACAGTGACAGACTTTATTTTCTTGGGCTCCAAAATCACTGCAAATGGTGACTGCAGTCATGAAATTAAAAGACACTCCTTGGAAGAAAAGCTATGACCAATACAGACAACATATTGAAAAGCAGAGACATTACTTTGCAAACAAAGGTCTGTCTAGCCAAGGTTATGGTTTTTCCAGTGCTATGTATGGATGTGAGAGTTGGACTATAAAGAAGGCTGAGTGCTGAAGAATGGATGCTTTTGAACTGTGGTGCTGGAGAGGACTCTTGAGAGCCCCTTGGACTGCTAGGAGGTATCCGTAATGTATGTGTTTTGCAGTCTGCTTCTCTACCTTTTTCTCTGTAATGTTACATCAGGCAGAATTGTGAAACTAGACAGAGTCTTTCTCAAACCCTACCATGTAATGGGTAGAATTTGTGGACCTTTCTTGCTTTCTGTCTCCCAATTGCTGGGGAACAAAACCATTCAGATGGCTGATGGCCAGACAGAGCAGGTGGCATGCTGGGGCGTGGTCACTCACCCTGACACCGTGAGCTTCACCTTGATCTGGTAGGACACCAGGATCCCCATGACGGTCTTGTCTATTCCCTCCTTTATGCTGTTGGAACAGAAAAGAAAAATGAAAGAATGCAGAGGAGCAGCAGGAAGCAGAGGCCCGGCGGATCAGCCCCCCTCCCTAGGCTCCCCCAGTGGGGACCACCCTCTCCAAGAGACCAGACCACTCGTGTTCTGCTGTGTCCTCACTGGGCAGCTGGAAGGCAGCCCTGGCACTGGGTGGATCGGGGGCTCTGGATTTGTCATCATTCAGTCACTAAGTTGTTTTGTATCCGACTCTCTGCAACCCCACGGACTGCAGCATGCTAGCCTTCCCTGTCCTTCGCTGTCTCCTGGAGTTTGCTCAAACTCATGGGCTTCCCAGGTGGCTCAGTTGGTAAAGAATCCACCTGCAATGCAGGAGACCCTGTTCAATTCCCAGGTCGAGAAGATCTGCTGAAGAATGGATAGGCTCCCCACTCCAGTATTCTTGGGATCCCTTGGTGGCTCAGCTGGTAAAGAATCCATCCATCTGCAATACAGGGGACCTGGATTTGATCCCTGGGTTGGAAAGTTCCCCTGGAGAAGGGAAAGGCTACCCACTCCAGTATTCTTGCCTGGAGAAATCCATGGACTGTATAGTCCATGGAGTCACAAAGAGTCAGACACAACTGAGTGACTTTCACATTCATGTCAGTTGAGTCGGTGACACCATCCAAACACTTCATCGTCTGTTGCCCTCTTCCCCTCCTGCCCTCAGGCTCTCCCAGCATCAGAATCTTTTCCAATCAGTCAGCTCTTCTCATCAGGTGGCCAAAATATTGGAGCTTCAGCATCAGTCCTTCCAATGAATATTCAGGACTGATTTGCTTCAGGATGGACTGGTTGGATCTCTTTGCTGTCCAAGGGACTCTCAAGAATCTTCTCCACAGCACCACAATTTGAAAGCATCAGCTCGAGGCTGGGGACTAGGGGTGGGCTTTGCTCTACCACTGACTGACCCGGAGTCCTTGGCTGAGCCTCTCATCTGGTGAAACCTCAATTTCCTCATCCATGAAATGAGCAGAAATTCACTTTTCTTACCAAAGAAAGCATGGCGAGACGGGAGTGCTTATATAACACTCCACGAATCACAGAAGATCTTTACAAACACACATGTCTTTTTGAACTTTGTGATTCCTCACCCTTGAGTTGGATCTAGGGTTGTTGTCTCCCTGTTTTCCCATCTTCCAGAGCATCACAGACATGCTTAGAATCTAACACACCAGCTGGAAAATCGTCCTCAGAAACCCTTTGACTCCCATGATCCTGCTTTCTGCCTGATGTTCACNCAGAGTTTTAACCACTGGACTGCCAGGGACGTCTCAACACTATACACTTTGTAAAACAGGACAACTACAATGCCGTGTTAACAAAATCTGCAAAATCAACCCATGTTCTACTTTGTGGTCCCAACCAAAATTTGGGGAACTCTTTGTCCACTGAGACTTATAGAATATACACATAGATTTGCCTTGATGGCTGAACCACCCAGGACTCATTAAGGTAAAAGGCCAGAGCCTTTGGCAATGGAATTGGAAAAGGAAAATGAGAAGTTGAGTTTTTCCCTTTTGATGAGATTTCTTTCCTTTTTTTTTTTTTTTTTTGACCATGCCACATGGCATGTGGGGTCTTAGTTTCCAAACTAGGAACTGAACCACACCCATTGAGGTGGAAGCACGCAGTTTTAATCACAGGACCGCCAGGGAAGCCCGGTGATGAGATTTTTAAATTGAATTCAAAAAAAGATGGAAAACCATTTCCTCAGAACTATGAGATATCTGTGCTCTAGCGTGAAAAGGAGACTCCGCAGACCTGTAATGACTTGGGGGGCGAGAAGGACCCCCATCAAGTATGGAGCCTCCTGAGATGCACTACGACCTCATTTCCCAGCCGCCATGCTTTTCTGAAAAGAACTAGAGAGCTCTTCAAGGAAATTAGAGATGCCAAGGGAACATTTCATGCAAAGATGGGCTCAATAAAGGACACAAATGGCAGGGACCCAACAGAAGCAGAAGATATTAAGAAGAGGTGGCAAGAATACACAGAACTGTACAAAAAAGATCTTCATGACCCAGATAACCATGATGGTGTGATCACTTACCTAGAGCCAGACATCCAGAAATGCAAAGTTAAGTGGGCCTCAGGAAGCATCACTACGAACAAAGCTAGTGGAGGTGATGGAACTCCAGTTGAGCTATTTTAAATCCTAAAAGATAATGCTGTGAAAGTGCTGAAGTCAATATGCCAGCAAATCTGGAAAACTCAGCAGTGGCCACAAGACTGGAAATGGTCATTTTTCACTCCAATTCCAAAGAAGGGAAATGCCAAAGAATGCTCAAACTACCACACCATTGCACTCATCTTATACACTAGCAAAGTAATGCTCAAAATTCTCCAAGCCAGGCTTTGACAGTACCTGAAACATGAACTTCCAGATGTTCAAGCTGGATTTAGAAAAGGCAGAGGAATCAGAGAGCAAATTGCCAACATTCGATGGATCATAGAAAAAGCAAGAGAGTTCCAGAAAAACATCTACTTCTGCTTTATTACCTCAGGGCTGGCTCAGATGGTTAAGCATCTGTCTACAGTGCGGGAGACCCAGGTTCGATCCCTGGGTTGGGAAGATCCCCTGGAGAAAGAAATGGCAATCCACTCCAGTACTATTGCCTCGAAAATCTCATGGAGAGAGGAGCCTGGTAGGCTACAGTCTGTGGGGTCGCAAAGAGTCAGACACGACTGAGCGACTTTACTTACTTACTTCTGCTTTATTAAGAACATCAAACCCTTTGACTGGGGAGATCACAACAAACTGTGGAAAATTCTTGAAGAGTTGGGAATACCAGACCACCTTACCTGACTCCTGAGAAATCTGTATGCAGGTCAAGAAGCAAGTCAGAACTGGACATGAAACAGCAGACTTGTTCCAAATTGGGAAAGAAGTACATCAAGGCTGTAGAATGTCACCCTGCTTATTTAACTCATATGCAGAGAACATCAGGTGAAATGCTGGGCTGGATGAAGCATAAGCTGGAATCAAGATTGCTGGGAGAAATATCAATAACCTGATACGCAGATGACATGGCCCTTATAGCAGAAAGCAAAGAAGAACTAAAGAGACTCTGGATGAAAGTGAAAGAAGAGAGTGAAAAAGATGGCTTAACATTCAACATCCAAGAAACTAAGATCATGGCATCTGATCCCATCGCTCCACAGCAAATAGAAGGGGAAACAATGGGAACAGTGACAGACTTTATTTTCTTGGGCTCCAAAATCACTGCAAATGGTGACTGCAGTCATGAAATTAAAAGACACTCCTTGGAAGAAAAGCTATGACCAATACAGACAACATATTGAAAAGCAGAGACATTACTTTGCAAACAAAGGTCTGTCTAGCCAAGGCTATGGTTTTTCCAGTGCTATGTATGGATGTGAGAGTTGGACTATAAAGAAGGCTGAGTGCTGAAGAATGGATGCTTTTGAACTGTGGTGCTGGAGAGGACTCTTGAGAGCCCCTTGGACTGCTAGGAGTTATCCGTAATGTATGTGTTTTGCAGTCTGCTTCTCTACCTTTTTCTCTGTAATGTTACATCAGGCAGAATTGTGAAACTAGACAGAGTCTTTCTCAAACCCTACCATGTAATGGGTAGAATTTGTGGACCTTTCTTGCTTTCTGTCTCCCAATTGCTGGGGAACAAAAACATTCAGATGGCTGATGGCCAGACAGAGCAGGTGGCATGCTGGGGCGTGGTCACTCACCCTGACACCGTGAGCTTCACCTTGATCTGGTAGGACACCAGGATCCCCATGACGGTCTTGTCTATTCCCTCCTTTATGCTGTTGGAACAGAAAAGAAAAATGAAAGAATGCAGAGGAGCAGCAGGAAGCAGAGGCCCGGCGGATCAGCCCCCCTCCCTAGGCTCCCCCAGTGGGGACCACCCTCTCCAAGAGACCAGACCATTCGTGTTCTGCTGTGTCCTCACTGGGCAGCTGGAAGGCAGCCCTGGCACTGGGTGGATCGGGGGCTCTGGATTTGTCATCATTCAGTCACTAAGTTGTTTTGTATCCGACTCTCTGCAACCCCACGGACTGCAGCATGCTAGCCTTCCCTGTCCTTTGCTGTCTCCTGGAGTGTGCTCAAACTCATGGGCTTCCCAGGTGGCTCAGTTGGTAAAGAATCCACCTGCAATGCAGGAGACCCTGTTCAATTCCCAGGTCGAGAAGATCTGCTGAAGAATGGATAGGCTCCCCACTCCAGTATTCTTGGGATCCCTTGGTGGCTCAGCTGGTAAAGAATCCATCCATCTGCAATACAGGGGACCTGGATTTGATCCCTGGGTTGGAAAGTTCCCCTGGAGAAGGGAAAGGCTACCCACTCCAGTATTCTTGCCTGGAGAAATCCATGGACTGTATAGTCCATGGAGTCACAAAGAGTCAGACACAACTGAGTGACTTTCACATTCATGTCAGTTGAGTCGGTGACACCATCCAAACACTTCATCGTCTGTCGCCCTCTTCCCCTCCTGCCCTCAGGCTCTCCCAGCATCAGAATCTTTTCCAATCAGTCAGCTCTTCTCATCAGGTGGCCAAAAAATTGGAGCTTCAGCATCAGTCCTTCCAATGAATATTCAGGACTGATTTGCTTCAGGATGGACTGGTTGGATCTCTTTGCTGTCCAAGGGACTCTCAAGAATCTTCTCCACAGCACCACAATTTGAAAGCATCAGCTCGAGGCTGGGGACTAGGGGTGGGCTTTGCTCTACCACTGACTGACCCGGAGTCCTTGGCTGAGCCTCTCATCTGGTGAAACCTCAATTTCCTCATCCATGAAATGAGCAGAAATTCACTTTTCTTACCAAAGAAAGCATGGCGAGACGGGAGTGCTTATATAACACTCCACGAATCACAGAAGATCTTTACAAACACACATGTCTTTTTGAACTTTGTGATTCCTCACCCTTGAGTTGGATCTAGGGTTGTTGTCTCCCTGTTTTCCCATCTTCCAGAGCATCACAGACATGCTTAGAATCTAACACACCAGCTGGAAAATCGTCCTCAGAAACCCTTTGACTCCCATGATCCTGCTTTCTGCCTGATGTTCACTGCTGCAACAGTTGGTCTCAGAGCTTTTCCTAACAGCATCACCAGGAGGCGATCGCTGGGGCCGTGGGTCACACAGGACGGGGGTAGGGGTGGTATGGGGAGCTGGCAGTGAGCCCCGAGCCTGGTCGTAGCTCCTACCCCCAATCTTCAGGCTCATCTGCACACATGCTGCCAGGAAGCCCCAGAGGGCGGTGAGGAGTGGCAGGGGTATTTGACTTAGAAGCTTCGATCTAGTTTCTACTGGATCCGCTGGCTCAATTCAGCCCAACATTCTGAGCTGGGTCAGCAGATCAGTGCTTAGTTTCATTTAAACTGAGCTGACGTCCGTAGTCCTCAGGACCCCCTGTTCCTTACCTTTCCAGATGGAAATGAATAAATGATGTTTCCACCCTTCGTGAGGCACTCAGTTCAATGCTAGCTGATGCTATTTCTTAGAGGTACTAGCTGACTTTTCTGGAGCACTCACTGTGTGCTGGGCCCCACATTTGATGTGACCTGTCTCCCGTAATCCATGTCAGCTCTCATACCCTACTGATGGGGAAACTGAGGTCCTCACTCAGACAGCTGATGGGGTGGTCCAGACGGTCAGCAAGGGAGTGGGGCTTCGGTACAAGGCTGTCTCCAGAGCCCAGAGCTGTAATCGCTACGTCATAGCAGGCGTGGGCAAGGGATCCCTACTTGGGCCACTGAACGCTGGGTTTGTACTGCTGGCCACCACACCACGTGCCAGCCGTGAGCCCAGGACTGGGATGAGAAGGGGCACAGACCCCTTCCCCCCACTCCCCCAGCACCGAGTCGCGGGGGCTCACATGGTGCTGGAGGCCAGGTTCGTGTCCTCGTGCTTGATCTTCCCGTCCAAGGCGATGCCCCTTCTCTCACGGTTGTTGGCCAGCAAGGGCACCAGCGTCAGTGTCTTGGTCAGCGAGCTGTTTGGCGGCACTTTTTCCCTGCAGGAAGAAACACGGCGGATTTAGCCAATTGCTCTCATAGGCTTAAGGCCACCAGGACCCCCAGGAGGCCTTGTCTATGCTCACGCAATTCCCAGAAACCAAGCTGTCCGCAACTCGTCGGAAAGGCAGCCCGGAGGGGCCGTGCACGTCTTATGAGGAGGAGGAGAGCATGAGTGACGTCTCACAACACGCTGGCAGCAACCTTGGAGCGTTTCTCAGCCTGCTCCCAGGGCTGAATTTCTGGAATGTTCTGTGGGGTGAAGTGGGACCGACTGGCCCAAGGATCAGGGACCACTTCCAGTTTCCTCCTGAGACTGTGTGAAGCACTTGATGGGCTGCAGGGCGACTGGTCAGTGCCAGCAGAGAGCCCAGGCTGGGCGTCGTCCCGGTCAGGACGGGGACGGGAGTGCCCGAGAGTCTCCCACGTGAGCTGGACAGACTGGGAGGTTTGGGGTTCATAGCAGCACAGGCTCTTTCTCCCCCAGATCGCCTCCATCACCAGCTGGGCGGGGCATTCCCCAGCATCTGATAGACAGAGGGACCCCCTGCCAAACCGTGGGCCTGGGTGCAGTGGAGGGTGCCGAAGAGTGGTTTCCCCAGGTCGGGCGGCGTCCCCGGCTCACGGAGCAGCAGAGAGTTGGCTCTGCCGCTCGTCTGCAGCCTGCCCCCAGGCCTGTGCCAACAGCCACCACGCAGCCTCTCAGGCTCTCCGATCGCAGAGCCCAGGCGGGCTCTAGCCATGTTCCTGGCATAACCTTCATCCTTGTGCCCGGCCAGGAGAAGGCAGGGTCCCGGAAGCCCTGCCCAGGAGCCAGCCTTAGGCCCTTTCCTCAGCCTGCCTCCAGACAGACCGGCAGCCCCACTGCCAGCCTCCTCAGTCTCCCTGGGGAGTTGAAGGCGGCTGTGGCTTCTCTGGCCTCCAAGCGCACACAAGAGGCTCCTGGTGAGACAAGCTGTCTCCTGCTTGAGACAAGGTGGCCCACATCCTTGCATTTGGGACCAGGGGGAATCTTCTCTTAATAAGCTTGCTTTGGGCAGCAGAGTGACAGAAGCAGAAATTACCTGCCAAGATAACTACTGTAGAAAGAGGCCCCGGGCTGCGCTTGGACCATGGCCTGTCCTGCTGCACCCTGGCCGACGGCCTCTGCCAAGACCCTGGACCAAAGCCCCACCTGGCCACTTCCCAGCATCTTTGGGATCTGGGACTGGATGGTAGGTAACAGCCTGGGCATCAGGGCTGACCTGGTTCCCAGGTGGCCCGCCCACCAGAGCCCCCAAAGCCTCACTTTCACTCCCACATTTTTGAGGGTACTGAGGATGGTGTCCAGTTTTCTGGGACTCTTTGATGCAAGAAAGGACCAGATAATGGGGTATATTAGGGGAAATCTCCCCTGGGGACCATTTCCTCCTATCACTGTTGGGCACATGCCAACAGGTGAGCCGGGAAGACTCCCAGGCACCGGTGTGGGCAAGGATGCTGTCTGAAAGTGGAACTGACCCCGGGCCTGGCCCGGCGGCGGCAGTCAGCAGCTCATTTCCTGCTTTTCTCCCCTGAGATGTAAACTCAGGCCAGGTTCTGCTTTAAGTAACACTTTATCCCGAAGTGGCCTTTTAAGTATTATGTAATGTTTTCTTGCTGAATCTGCTGTCTTTCCTCACCCCACCGCCTTCCTCCAACGATGAGAGTATTTTTATCTTACAATGGGGCTTGAAAAACAGGAANAAGTGGAAGCACAGAGTCTTAACCACTGGACTGCTAGGGAAGTCCCACGACTCATTTTTAAGGGACCCCCTACAGTGCCTCAGGCCCCCTTTCTAGGCTGATTGATGCCTGAGGACGCTTATAGCCAGAGTCAGGCAGAGGGCTGGGGTGGGTGAGTTGGGGGGGCCACACTCATGCAGGCCCTGTGTTTGACTCTCAAGAAAAGAAATTGTTCTAGCCCACATCTCTCTTTCAGATGCAATCTGTGTCCTGCCCAGAAGAGATCCCAGAATCACCTATCTGCTCCCTATTTGATCAACGGAGACATGCAGTTTNAGGCCCTGTGTTTGACTCTCAAGAAAAGAAATTGTTCTAGCCCACATCTCTCTTTCAGATGCAATCTGTGTCCTGCCCAGAAGAGATCCCAGAATCACCTATCTGCTCCCTATTTGATCAACGGAGACATGCAGTTTCTGCAACATGACTCTCCCTGCACATTGCAACTGGGCTGAGGACTTACATCTTCAGACTCTCAAAGTGTTTTTTTTTTTAACCTAATGCTGTAGATTTCCTGCTAAAGTCTAAGAGCTTCCTTTTTCCTTTGTCCTCAAACTTTCAAAGAACATTGTTTTCATCAACAAATCTTCAAATCATGTGCCCAAATTTAAAAAAAAAGAAAAAAGAGGCTCAAAGGGTGCTTTCACTTCCTGTGTGGAGGCAGCCTGCCCTGAACTGTGCTGAGTGGAAAACAGGCCACCCTTGGGAGGCCATGAATATTCATCACCTCACTGCACATTCATTAAGCAGCACCGGGATAGAAAAGTACTTTCAGCGAGTTTATGCTCTAATATTCTCCATGAAGACAGCCTGTTCTTACTTGTAGAAAAGATCATTTTCGAAAACGATAGTGAGGTCGGTCTTCTATGAGCAGCTTTGAAAGCCCTGCAGCTTACAATAGCAAAACAATCCCTTCTCCAAAATAAACAAGGCTTTCCTTTGTACGTCTAAGGAGAGGAAGGACCAGAGCTAAGGCAAATTCTAAGACGTCCACCGGCCCTGAGTGCTGACATAACTAGAGCCGTCATCCCCCACCCCCAATCCCTGCACCCAAAAGCAGGTTATAAAGAAAAGGGTGCTTTTCAGACAGTGCTTGCCTGATCCTCAAGTTCCAGCCTGAGACCTAAATCCTGAGGATGGGCCCCATCCCAGAGTGAGCTGGGGCAAAGCTCTAACCCAGTAATGATCAGATATTGCCTGGCCTTGCCTGACTCCCCAGAAGCTAGACAACACCTATGAAGGGCCTGACTGGGAAAAATCCAGAAGACCCCATTAACGTCTGAGGACAGGGAGAAACATACAAGCATAAAATCTGCTGCCACAAACACCTATGCATTGTGATTATGAAATGCAATGGCTTTTCTCTAAGCCTAAGTCACCCCAACATGCTTAGCTTTGTTGTAAAACTTATCGTGTATATATGATCTCAGTCCAAACATAAAGTCAACATGTCTCCTCTCTCTTTTTCTCCCTCTCCCCTCTGCCATGCTCCTTCCCCCACCCCAATCAGTCTTCCCTCAAGACTCATGGAAAATCCACTTTACCATTAAGTGAAAAATGAACTAACAGTGGATGAAATGGACAATTGAGTGTAGTGAAAGTTGCTCAGTTGTGTCCGACCCTTTGTGACCCCATAGACTATACAGTCCATGGAATTTTCGAGGCTAGAATACTGGAGTGGGTAGCCTTTCCCTTCTCCAGAGGATCTTCTCAACCCAGGGATAGAACCCAGGTCTCCTGCATTGCAGGCAGATTCTTTATCAGCTGAGCTGTAAGGGAAGCCCAAGAATACTGGAGTGGGGACAAAAGGATGAAATAAAATGTTTTAGAATGAAGTGCAGAATTTTCAACGAACTCTTTAAGACATAACTATTCTTCCTTGACTCGGATTCGATTCTTGGGTGGAGAAGATACCTTGGACAAGGAAACAGCAATGCACTCCAGCATTCTTGCCTAGAAAATCCCATGGACAGAGGACCCTGGCGGGCTATGGTCCATGGGGTCGCAAGTAGAGCTGGACACGACTTAGCAACTAAATAACAGCAACAACATCCTTACTTCACTTTAAAACACTGGGACCTAAGGAGGTGACCTGACATGGCAGCCAGGCCACGCCCGCTGGATCCTACTGGCTGACAGAGGCTCAGAGTGAACATGGTGACCAAGAGGGCAAGCTTTCCAGCAGCTGGTGGGGCCAAGCTTCCAGGCCTCATGAACCCAGGGAAAACCTGAGCTTTCACTGTGGTTAAGAATCTTCCGTGGAACTTCCCTGCTCATCCGGGGGTTAAGACTTCGCCTTCCAACGCAGGGGGTGTGGGTCTGGTCCCTGGCGAGGGAACTAAGATCCCATGTGCCTCGGGGTCAACAGGCCTCAATAGAAAACAAAAACAATGCTGTAACAAATGTAAGACTTTAAAACTCGTCCACACCCTGCACAGCCCTGGTGGCTCAGCGGTAAGCAATTCGTCTGCCAATGCAAGTGACATGGGTTCCATCCCTGATCCCGGAGGATCCCACGTGCAGAGGAGCAATTAAAGCCGTGCACCAGAACTATTTAGCCTGAGCTCTAGAGCCCAGGAGCCATAACTACTGAAGCCCATGCACCCTTGAGCTCATGCTCTGCAACAAGAGAAGCCATCGCAATGAGCAGCCCACGCACGAAAACTGGAGAGTAGCCCCCACTTGCCGCCTCTCAAAGTAGGAGATGTAAAAGATTAGAGTTCGATCCCCTCATCGGAGGGATCCCCTGGAGGCGGGCATAGCAACCCACTCCAGTATTCTTGCCTGGAGAATCTGGCGCACAGAGTCAACAGGACTGAAGCGATTTAGCATGCACACCCACACAGCAATTAGACAAAAGCCTAAACAGCAATGAAGGAAGACCCAACACAGTCAAAAATAAATACAATTTTTTTTAATGGTCCATTTAAAAAAAAAAATCTATACAGTTCAACAGCCTCACTTCAAAGAAAACTAAGGCCAAGGAGGGAGAAAGTACTGGCTGCTGGTACCCTGAGTATTCTTGCTCTCCAAAACAGGCTGCAAGATCTTCCTGCCAGGTGCCATTTTAGCTGGAGGCAGCAGGGCTAGAAGCAGGAACAAGATAGAGAACAAGTTCCCTCTGGGTGAGGGGTTAGCAAATGCCCAGAGTGTGGGAGGCAGAGGATTCTGGGCCTTTCCTGGGGTACCTGGGGGCTTGCTCACACCTGCCGCTAGGCAGGACGCACCTGGAAACCAGGAGCACACCTGGGGCTCCTTGCCCACCCCACCTGCTACAAGACCACCTGCACGCGCCCACCCAGACACAGGCAAAGAGCACCGCCTAAGAAACAGAGCTTCCACAAGCCTGCATTTGGCAAACTTAAACCTAGTTTTAGCTGGAAAAAGGAAAGGAATTACCTGGATGTTTACACTCAAACAAACAAACAAAAAAAAGTAGCCAAAACAAAACCACACCCACTTTAGAGTAGAGTGGTGTGGGAAACACCGAGCAGGAACTGGACTTCATTTTTATACCTTCCTGAGAGGCACATGACGGGAAGCTATTCCTGGACCGAGTTAGGCCTGAATTCAAGGAGTGAGGGTCATGGTGGGGCAGGAAGGGGAGCAGTCAGGACAGGTCCTGCCTTGTCTGAGGTAACAAGTGTGGGTTCTGTTCACAGAAATACCAGGAAACAGTCCTACAGAGCAAGGAATTCTGCACTCCAGAAAGGACCCCAACAGCCCTCCACCAAAGCACTATGACCAGTGGGGGGGCGGGGTGCCCACAGATCTGACCTCATATTTCAGGTTTAAATTTAGGACACATTTCAGTAAGAAAAGGGCAAATTTTTCCCCCAGTACCTTTTGCTTAAGAAAAACAATCACTACAAAATTTGAGTTCAGAAGGGAAGGAGCATGGGTAACAATGGCTAATAGTTTGAGAGCTTTTACCACATGACATTGGCTCCTTTATCCTCCCAACGGTTCCACGGACAACGAAGATTTCCACTAGACCCGTGAGGGAACTGAGGTCCTGAGAGTTAGTCACTGCACCCAGGGCTCCCCAGAGGCCAGCCAGGCAGGACAGGAAACCCAGCCCATTTGGTCCCTCAGCCCCTGTTGACATTTTCATTCCAATCCCTTGAAGCACACAGGTTTAAGAATAACCTGCTTTTTTTTTTTCACGTTTTATAATACTTAACTGCCTGCTGAGATGCATTTCCCCCACCCCCAGCCCTACTCTGAGCCCTGTGTTTCGGGTTAAGATTAAACTAGTAACAACACGCCAAAGTCAAGATACTCGGGACCACAATGACCTGGGAATTAAGCAATCTGCTCTGGACAAGGTGCTGTTAAACTGTATCTTTAACATGAAAAATTGGCTTTTAATTTGAGACTATAAAAAATGTTAATTTTGCTCTGTTGGCCTTAATACAGTCCACAAACCTACCGCAATCTTTCTAGTAATGAAATCATTTTGGCATGACAGTGAAATGAAAAACTGTTTTCTAGCAACCAAGCCCCAAGCACAAAGGCCTGGGAGCTGCGGCAACTGTTTCTGGAAAAGCCAAAAGAGAAAGAAGTGAGAGGAGGACACAGCAAGACCCACAGAGGCCTTGATCTTTGCAGATACTGAGCAAATACTTCTCTGTGCAGATACTTCCCTGGTGGCTCAGTAGTTTAAAAATCCACCTGCCCATACAGGAGGCGAGGGTTCGATCCCTGGGTCATGGAGATCCTCTAGAGAAGGAAATGGCAATCCACTTCAGTATTCTTGCCAGGAAATCCTATGGACAGAGGAGCCTGCCGTGCTACAATCCATGGCGTCAAAAAAGAGTAGGATATGACTTAGTGACTAAACAACAGCAGATACTGAGTACCTGAAATGAGAACCCTGCTTGGAAAACAGAGAGGAACCCATCAGACAGACAGCGGTAGAGTTATTTAATACAGTGAGTGTGTGAGTATGGCAGAGGTGGCAGTGAGGGAAGGCCTCTTCAGCAGAGCAACTGAGCTAGGGTGTAGACATCTTGGGGAAAAGATTTTAGCCAGAGGGAACTTCCACAAAAAAAGAGCCAAAAAGACTTTTGTGGCTGGAGCGGCACGAACTGAAACTGAAAATGAGTCAAAGAGGAGAGGTAGGACCCCAGCCCTGGCCAGCCTTGGTGCCGAAAGGGACCAAGTCCAATTGGACTTGGACCCAGTCCAATTCAAATTGGTCCAAATTGGACCCAGTCCAATTCAACCTCAAAGTCTCATTCTGGCCACTACACAGCAAGTGGCGGGTTGGCATGTGCTCATTTCCAGGTGGGGGAACCTGTTTAAAGCCAGGTTCAGCCTCTCTACCTGGTGGTGTATTATCAATTCACTGGCGCTGTTTATAACCAACTCTGACTGGCAACCTGCTCCTAGGATTACTGACCCTGCTCCTAGGATTACTTGGAAGTTATTTTTAAAAATAAGATTGAAAAAATAGTTATCATTTTGAAAAATAATAGTGTTCTATTCATCACATGGGCTTCCCTGGTAGCTCAGTGGTAAAGAATCCGGCTGCCAGAGTAAGAAATTCAGGTTCAATTCCAGTGTCAAAGATCCCCTGGAGAAAGAAACAGCAACCCACTCCAGTATTCTTGCCTGGAAAGTTCCATGGACAGAGGAGCCTGACGAGCTTCAGTCCATGCAGTTGCAAAGAGTCAGACACGGCTGAGCGACTGAGCATTCACATACACAGAATCATCACTCTAAGGAGGCAGATCAGAATAACTTTTGAAAAGCCACTTATTTTTGAAATGTGACCTGCGTCCTTTCCCAAAGCATTTGAGTCCATTGATACAAAGCCCATAAGCAACTAGACAGCTTACAGTACTTTCTGGGATAATGTTTACAGTATATTGTAATATGATGACAGCTTCAGTTTGGGAGAGAAACCATAACACTGAAGACTTTTAAAGCCCAATTAAGGACTTCCCTGCTGGTCCAGTGGTATCCACCTTGCAATGCAGG
>SJYW01034093.1:502170-540927 GCA_006410735.1 Raphicerus campestris
GAAAACAGAGAGGAACCCATCAGACAGACAGCGGTAGAGTTATTTAATACAGTGAGTGTGTGAGTATGGCAGAGGTGGCAGTGAGGGAAGGCCTCTTCAGCAGAGCAACTGAGCTAGGGTGTAGACATCTTGGGGAAAAGATTTTAGCCAGAGGGAACTTCCACAAAAAAAGAGCCAAAAAGACTTTTGTGGCTGGAGCGGCACGAACTGAAACTGAAAATGAGTCAAAGAGGAGAGGTAGGACCCCAGCCCTGGCCAGCCTTGGTGCCGAAAGGGACCAAGTCCAATTGGACTTGGACCCAGTCCAATTCAAATTGGTCCAAATTGGACCCAGTCCAATTCAACCTCAAAGTCTCATTCTGGCCACTACACAGCAAGTGGCGGGTTGGCATGTGCTCATTTCCAGGTGGGGGAACCTGTTTAAAGCCAGGTTCAGCCTCTCTACCTGGTGGTGTATTATCAATTCACTGGCGCTGTTTATAACCAACTCTGACTGGCAACCTGCTCCTAGGATTACTGACCCTGCTCCTAGGATTACTTGGAAGTTATTTTTAAAAATAAGATTGAAAAAATAGTTATCATTTTGAAAAATAATAGTGTTCTATTCATCACATGGGCTTCCCTGGTAGCTCAGTGGTAAAGAATCCGGCTGCCAGAGTAAGAAATTCAGGTTCAATTCCAGTGTCAAAGATCCCCTGGAGAAAGAAACAGCAACCCACTCCAGTATTCTTGCCTGGAAAGTTCCATGGACAGAGGAGCCTGACGAGCTTCAGTCCATGCAGTTGCAAAGAGTCAGACACGGCTGAGCGACTGAGCATTCACATACACAGAATCATCACTCTAAGGAGGCAGATCAGAATAACTTTTGAAAAGCCACTTATTTTTGAAATGTGACCTGCGTCCTTTCCCAAAGCATTTGAGTCCATTGATACAAAGCCCATAAGCAACTAGACAGCTTACAGTACTTTCTGGGATAATGTTTACAGTATATTGTAATATGATGACAGCTTCAGTTTGGGAGAGAAACCATAACACTGAAGACTTTTAAAGCCCAATTAAGGACTTCCCTGCTGGTCCAGTGGTATCCACCTTGCAATGCAGGGGACTTGGGTTTGATCCCTGGTCTGTTAACTAAGATCCCACAGGCCTCCCAGCAACTAAGCCTGGACCCCAATTAGAGAGTCCATATGCTGCAAAGAAAGATCCTGAGTAATGCAGCAAAGATCCTGAATGCCGCAACTAAGACTTGATGAAGCCAAATAAGTAATGGGGAAATAAAAAAAAGTGAGATTAAAAGAACAAAAGCCCAATTAGTTCTAAGGGTTGCATTAAGGGGCAAGCATAGCCTCATCACTGGTTAGGTCCTTGCAATGCCTTCACTTTTATCCACTTCTGCATTTTTTAAAACTTATTTTAAATTGAAGGATAGTTGCTTTACAATATTGGTTTGATTTTTGCCATACATCAACATGAATTAGCCACAGGTATACATATCTCCACTCCCTCTTGAACCTCCCTCCCTCCCACCCCATGCCACCCCTCTAGGTCGTCACAGAGCCCCAGTTCGAGCTCCCTGAGTCATAGAGCAAATTCCCACAGGTGGCAGTGTGTGTGCTGCCGTGCTCCTCTCTCCATGCGTCTCATCCTCTCGGTCCTCCCCCCAGCCCTGGGCCACAAGTCTGCTCTGTGTCTCTGTTTCCATCGCTGCCCTGCAAATAGGTTCATCAGTACCATCATAAATCATAGCAAGATCCACTTCTCTATTTTCATCCTCCAGCTTCTCCTGGGCCTCTAGAGCTACGCTTTGCTGATTTGTTGCTCACTGGCACCCCCATCAGAGACGGAACAGAAAGGACTGGAGAGCCCAGAAATGCCCCTGGTTCAGCAGTTTCAGTTCTCCGTGTTTATCTCCGTGCGAGGGTGTTTGTGGGTACCGGGAGGGGGTAAGGAGTAGGGAAGATTTCAGGGTTAAGGTGACGTGAAAATTGTAATTATCCATTCCTCTCCAGTGTGGAGTCTAGGCACACATTCATGCCCTGTCTCTCCTGGCTCTGCTGTCTGGTGAGTAAACCACTTAGAGCCACAACATGCAATATGAAAATCTTAAAGCTAGACAAGGAACCCAACTTCCATTTTCAGCACCCTTGAGTGTGAGAAAGTGTTAGTTACTCAATCATGTCCGAATCTTTGCAGCCACATGGACTGCAGCCCGCCATGCTCCTCTGTCCATGGAACTCTTCAGGCAAGAATACTGGAGTGGATAGCCATTCCTTCCCTTCTCCAGGGGATCTTCCTGACGCAGGGGATCGAACCTAGCTCTCCCACACTGTGGGCAAATTCTTTACCATCTGAGCCAACAGGTCTGCTTTCATTCAGCCAGTGAGAATCCCATTCTTTGAACTTTTCACAAACTGAAACACTGTCAGACATCTCACAGGTAAATTCAAGATAAAAAACAAAAGGTAGGAGAAGAAAAACTGGAGAAACTTTTCATTCTTCCAGTTGGGTGGATTTTAACAGACTTTTATGATTATCTGCTTAAAGTAATTACCAGCTACAGAAGGTTTATTATTATTATTAATGCTTTAAAAAAGTAGAAAAACACTCCATTAAAAAAACTCTTCCCCAAAATTATTGCTTCTGTTACTTTTCCCATAATTTTCACCACGTTCACTACATCCAAGACTATTTATGGCCAGCCTTCCCTGGTAGCAAAATATAACAGATTATGAAAAACGGATCTAGCAGAAATGCTGAGGAATTTCTGAGGGTTTGGTGGGGAGGGGGGGGTGGTTGGGGTAAAGAATAGAATTATTTTCATTCTTTGCTTGGTTTACTCTCTGGATATTTGCTTCAGATTGCTGCTGCTAAGTCGCTTCAGTCGTGTCCGACTCTGTGCGACCCCACAGACAGCAGCCCATTGCCTCAAATTATAAATTGTATGTGTAATTTAACATGTAACAAGAGGGTGCAGCTGCTTAAGAATTTCTGATTTGAGCAACTGAGCTTTCCAGTGAAATTCTCACAGGAAAAATGCTGAAGTAAACTGCTTAAGTATAATTGAAGTTTCCAGGTACTCCAAAAACACCTTTGACCACAATAGGTTTATATAAAAGCTAAACCTTTAAGCTAAGGAAAAATGCTTGATGTGTGTTTATTCAGCATAAAGCCTGGTTAAGTTTCTTCCAGCTTCCTTAAGAAATACTTCAGAGGTTAAACTTTTAACCTGTTCGTTGATCACTGACCCTCCAAACAAGCTGCAGGTACAGAGTGGAATCATGAAACCTGCCTTCCTGTGCCTCCACTTACCAATCCAGTATCTTATACTGGAATGCCTAGCAGTGCAGACGGAGAAGGCACCCCACTCCAGTACTCTTGCCTGGAAAATCCCACGGACGGAGGAGCCTGGTAGGCTGCAGGCCATGGGGTCGCACAGAGTAGGACAGGACTGAAGCGACTTAGCAGCAGCAGCAGCAGCGCAGAGGTAATACGCCTAGATGCTGACCAAGCACGTTAGATCCTGTTCAGCAATAATAGGGGTGAAAAGAGCGCGTCCTCTTTTTCTGGCCCCCCACCCACTCACAGGGCGTCGCTGCTAAAGTAGCTCCTGAAGGCCCGGGTTGGGGGGCAGCCCGACTAGTCCCTCCCGATCGCGCTTTGGCCTTGGTGCATCGCTGCGCCCGGACTGCGACCTCAACTCTCGCAGCCTGCGGGTCTCCAGTCCCCCACAGTGGAGATGGGGTCTGCCTGCGTCTCCTAGAACTCCCGCCAGTTACGGGGTCCAGCCACACAGCCACTTCCAGTGAAAAGTTTTAGGCGCATTTCCCTCCGCCGAAAACTAGGACTTGCAGCGCAACCGGCCGAGCTCGGTTTCCCTCTCCGCGGTCACTGTGGGCCCTCGGCGCCCACCCCTCCCGGCTCCGCCGGGACACGCACTCACTACGCAGCCAGGATGCCAGGACGGTGGGTACGCGGGAGCCCTGCACCTCGGCACCTGGCACCTCTGGGGCGCGGAGAGGGGTCTGCAAACTCGGCAGCAGCTGGGTGCGCCCGGATCGGCGCGCTTCTTCCCCGGAGCCCCCGGGCGAGAACCCCGGGCCCCGAACCCCCGGCCCCTCGCACTCACCTCGTGTCCAGAGCGCAGAGAGGAAGAGCCACGGCAGGAACAGCAGCACAGCCCGCCCCATCCCGAGACTGCGGGTCTGAACTGTCTCTTTGGACCGACGGACAGATGGACGTCCGGAACCTGCCGCGTCGCCGGCCTAGCGCGCACAAAAACAGCCCACTCTCGGAGACNACTTAGGGTCACACAGAGTCGGACACGGCTGACGCAGCTCAGCATGCATCCACACACATGCACACATACTATGTTTAAGGCAACATCTTTAGAATTAATGTATTTTCATGTGATCCTTTGACAACATGAATCAATAATGCCATTCCTCTGCTCAAAACCAGACAGCGATTCCTGCTTTCTCTCTGCATGAAAGCCAGAGTCCTGCCTTGTGGCCTACAGGGGAATACATGACCTGGTCCCCTCTCCTCTCTGACCTCATCTCCTTACTCCACTTTCATTTATGCTACTTTCTGGTCCAGAGTCCCTGACCCCAGTTGGGCTGGTCAAGTAGGCTAGATTTGGCTGTAAGGATGCAACCAGTCCAATGGAGTTAGATCCATTGTTACTTAACTGACAGCAAACTCAGCATGATGTCAGCTATCGGCATCCCTAGTTCCATAGGATGACACCCAGCCAGAGGGGTGGACATGAGCAGTGGGCAGCTCCCCTGATGAGCAGCCAACTCTAAAGTGCAGCCACAGCCGAGCGGTTTCATTTATTTTCACAGGTGACTGCTGCTGTGTTGTTGGTTGTGGGGAAGGGGGCATGGTGAGGGGAGGGTGGAAACTCACTCACGTGCCCAGCTGAGAGTCTGGAGAAGGAAGAGAAACAGGTGTGCTGTGAGATAGGGATAAGAAAATGCCTCCAATGGCTGCTCATCAGCCTCACTTCCCCCTGCCCCAGGAGGAATCGTGGGACAGTTTCCCAAGACCTGGGTAGAACTGGAGTCAAGCCTCACCTGCACACCTACATGGAGATGTGCTGGGTTGCCAAGGCATCTCAGCGGAACCCTGTTCTGCGGTGTCCTTGCTGCGGCTCATATACACTGGACTCTCTTCCATCCCAGGGTTTTGCACCAACTGTTTCCTCTGCTTGGAATGCTCTTCGATAGACTCACACCCTCTTGGTTAATTCTCCTCCTTCAAGTCTTTGCTGTGCCTCACATTCTTGATGAGGCTTCTGTTGTTGTTCAGTCGCTAAGCCATGTCCAACTCTTTGCAACCCCATGGACTGCAGCACGCCAGACTTCCCTGTCCTTCATTATCTCACGGAGTTTGCGCAAACTTATGTCCATTGAGTTGCTGATGCCATCCAACCATCTTATCCTCTGCTACCCTCTTCTCCTCTTGCCCTCAGTCTTTCTTAGCATCAGGGTCTTTTTCCAATGAGTTGGCTCTTCACATCAGGTGGTCAAGCTATTACAGCTTCAGCTTCAGCATCCATCATTCCAATGAATATTCAGGGTTGATTTCCTTCAGGATGGACGAGTTTCATCTCCTTACAGTCTAAGGGACTACTCTCAAGAGTCTTCTCCAGCGCCACAATTTGAAAACATCAATTCTTTGGCGCTCAGCCTTCTTTATGGTCCAAGTCTCACATTTATACAAGACTCCTGGAAAAACCATAACTCTGACTATATGGACCTTTGTTGGCCGAGTGATGACTTTGCTTTTTAATACACTGTTTATGAGTAGGTTTACCTAGTATAAAACTCTCTAGTTATCTATTCCTATGTGATATACCACCCCAGACACAGCATGGGTAAACCACAGCTGCTGTGTTAGATTCACATATTGTGTGGATCAGAGATTTAGACAGGGCACAAAGAAGATGGGTTGTCTTACCTCTTCCATCTCTGCTGAAATATTGGGTTCAATGACTGTGGACTAGAAGCATCTGGAACAGGGATCAGCAAACTATAGCTGGTGGGCCTCTCGCCTGTGTTTGCAAATCAGGATTATTGGAACACAGCCGTGCAGTGTGTGTGGTTCATGGCCGCTCTTGTGCTGTCATAGCAGAGTCAAATAGCTGCAACAGAGATCAGAGGCCACAGGGCTACGTGATCTGGCCCTTTACAGAAGCTGGTCAATCCCTGATCCTCACATAGTGGGAATTTACACTGCAATGACTCTAAAGTCCAGGGCTGCAGACCAGACCACCTAAATGAAGCTTCCCCACGATGGCCTAGGTGTAGTTGGAAGTCCTACAAGGAAACTCTAGGCTCCAAGAGTGACCATTCCTTCCAGTGACCAAGACAGAAGCTGCATGGCCTTTCAAAACCTAGCCTCAGAGGTCACCTGACTCCACGAAGCCAGACTCTCTTGGTGGATGGTGGATACAGTCACAACCCCACCCTCCTGGGAAAGAGCCATAACCCCCACCTTTTGATGATGGAAGTGTCAGAGGAGTTAGAGCATTGTTTTAAAACTTCCACAGACATCAACACTAGCTAAAATGTAGGTTAATGACTATTGTATTTTTTTTTCTAATTTTTTTGCTGTGCCACGTGGCATGCAGGATCTTAGTTCCCCAAGCAGACTGAGCTCATCCCCCATGCAGTGGGAGCTGCTGCTGCTGCTAAGTTGTGTCAGTTGTGTCTGACTGTGTGACCCCATAGACGGCAGCCCACCAGGCTCTGCCATCCCTGGGATTCTCCAGGCAAGAACACTGGAGTAGGTTGCCATTTCTTTCTCCAATGCATGAAAGTGAAAAGTGAAAATGAAGTCATTCAGTCATGTCCAACTCTTCCCGACCCCATGGACTGCAGCCTACCAGGCTCCTCTGTCCATGGGATTTTCCAGGCAAGAGTACTGCAGTGGGGTGCCATCGCCTTCCCCGTGGGAGTGGGAGCACAGTATCTTTACCACTGGACCACCAGGGAAGTTCTGATTCTACAATTTTAATTTTATACTTGCCATGCATCTGAATGTTATTGAATGTTAATGTCCTAATTATAAAGATATGTGATGAGAAATGTTAGATCCCATATTATACAACTATTTTCATCCTTATAGAATGTAGTGCAAAAGGCTACATTTGTGCAACTTTAGCAGGATGACACCAACCTGGAACTCATACTCCAGTGTCCACACTGTCTCCTATATCTGATGGGACTCTGCACATTACAAGGTGAGATGTGTATAAGAGACAGGGCCAAGAGGGCAGTCGCAGAGAAAGTTAACCGTGAAAGAAGCGTCAGCCACTTGCACTAATAACTGAAAGGATAACATTTTATATACAGAGATGCACACATACCGGTGGTGCCAGTGCAGGAGAGCTAAGAGACATGAGTTCGATCCCCGGATGGGGAAGATCTCCCGGAGGAGGGCATGGCAACCCACGCCCTTGTATGGGCTGTATTCTTGCCTGGAGAATCCCCATGGACAGAGAAGCCTGGCAGTCCACGGGGTCACTTAGGGTCACACAGAGTCGGACACGGCTGACGCAGCTCAGCATGCATCCACACACATGCACACATACTATGTTTAAGGCAACATCTTTAGAATTAATGTATTTTCATGTGATCCTTTGACAACATGAATCAATAATGCCATTCCTCTGCTCAAAACCAGACAGCGATTCCTGCTTTCTCTCTGCATGAAAGCCAGAGTCCTGCCTTGTGGCCTACAGGGGAATACATGACCTGGTCCCCTCTCCTCTCTGACCTCATCTCCTTACTCCACTTTCATTTATGCTACTTTCTGGTCCAGAGTCCCTGACCCCAGTTGGGCTGGTCAAGTAGGCTAGATTTGGCTGTAAGGATGCAACCAGTCCAATGGAGTTAGATCCATTGTTACTTAACTGACAGCAAACTCAGCATGATGTCAGCTATCGGCATCCCTAGTTCCATAGGATGACACCCAGCCAGAGGGGTGGACATGAGCAGTGGGCAGCTCCCCTGATGAGCAGCCAACTCTAAAGTGCAGCCACAGCCGAGCGGTTTCATTTATTTTCACAGGTGACTGCTGCTGTGTTGTTGGTTGTGGGGAAGGGGGCATGGTGAGGGGAAGGTGGAAACTCACTCACGTGCCCAGCTGAGAGTCTGGAGAAGGAAGAGAAACAGGTGTGCTGTGAGATAGGGATAAGAAAATGCCTCCAATGGCTGCTTATCAGCCTCACTTCCTCCTGCCCCAGGAGGAATCGTGGGACAGTTTCCCAAGACCTGGGTAGAACTGGAGTCAAGCCTCACCTGCACACCTACATGGAGATGTGCTGGGTTGCCAAGGCATCTCAGCGGAACCCTGTTCTGCGGTGTCCTTGCTGCGGCTCATATACACTGGACTCTCTTCCATCCCAGGGTTTTGCACCAACTGTTTCCTCTGCTTGGAATGCTCTTCGATAGACTCACACCCTCTTGGTTAATTCTCCTCCTTCAAGTCTTTGCTGTGCCTCACATTCTTGATGAGGCTTCTGTTGTTGTTCAGTCGCTAAGCCATGTCCAACTCTTTGCAACCCCATGGACTGCAGCACGCCAGACTTCCCTGTCCTTCATTATCTCACGGAGTTTGCGCAAACTTATGTCCATTGAGTTGCTGATGCCATCCAACCATCTTATCCTCTGCTACCCTCTTCTCCTCTTGCCCTCAGTCTTTCTTAGCATCAGGGTCTTTTTCCAATGAGTTGGCTCTTCACATCAGGTGGTCAAGCTATTACAGCTTCAGCTTCAGCATCCATCATTCCAATGAATATTCAGGGTTGATTTCCTTCAGGATGGACGAGTTTCATCTCCTTACAGTCTAAGGGACTACTCTCAAGAGTCTTCTCCAGCGCCACAATTTGAAAACATCAATTCTTTGGCGCTCAGCCTTCTTTATGGTCCAAGTCTCACATTTATACAAGACTCCTGGAAAAACCATAACTCTGACTATATGGACCTTTGTTGGCCGAGTGATGACTTTGCTTTTTAATACACTGTTTATGAGTAGGTTTACCTAGTATAAAACTCTCTAGTTATCTATTCCTATGTGATATACCACCCCAGACACAGCATGGGTAAACCACAGCTGCTGTGTTAGATTCACATATTGTGTGGATCAGAGATTTAGACAGGGCACAAAGAAGATGGGTTGTCTTACCTCTTCCATCTCTGCTGAAATATTGGGTTCAATGACTGTGGACTAGAAGCATCTGGAACAGGGATCAGCAAACTATAGCTGGTGGGCCTCTCGCCTGTGTTTGCAAATCAGGATTATTGGAACACAGCCGTGCAGTGTGTGTGGTTCATGGCCGCTCTTGTGCTGTCATAGCAGAGTCAAATAGCTGCAACAGAGATCAGAGGCCACAGGGCTACGTGATCTGGCCCTTTACAGAAGCTGGTCAATCCCTGATCCTCACATAGTGGGAACTTACACTGCAATGACTCTAAAGTCCAGGGCTGCAGACCAGACCACCTAAATGAGGCTTCCCCACGATGGCCTAGGTGTAGTTGGAAGTCCTACAAGGAAACTCTAGGCTCCAAGAGTGACCATTCCTTCCAGTGACCAAGACAGAAGCTGCATGGCCTTTCAAAACCTAGCCTCAGAGGTCACCTGACTCCACGAAGCCAGACTCTCTTGGTGGATGGTGGATACAGTCACAACCCCACCCTCCTGGGAAAGAGCCATAACCCCCACCTTTTGATGATGGAAGTGTCAGAGGAGTTAGAGCATTGTTTTAAAACTTCCACAGACATCAACACTAGCTAAAATGTAGGTTAATGACTATTGTATTTTTTTTTCTAATTTTTTTGCTGTGCCACGTGGCATGCAGGATCTTAGTTCCCCAAGCAGACTGAGCTCATCCCCCATGCAGTGGGAGCTGCTGCTGCTGCTAAGTTGTGTCAGTTGTGTCTGACTGTGTGACCCCATAGACGGCAGCCCACCAGGCTCTGCCATCCCTGGGATTCTCCAGGCAAGAACACTGGAGTAGGTTGCCATTTCTTTCTCCAATGCATGAAAGTGAAAAGTGAAAATGAAGTCATTCAGTCATGTCCAACTCTTCCCGACCCCATGGACTGCAGCCTACCAGGCTCCTCTGTCCATGGGATTTTCCAGGCAAGAGTACTGCAGTGGGGTGCCATCGCCTTCCCCGTGGGAGTGGGAGCACAGTATCTTTACCACTGGACCACCAGGGAAGTTCTGATTCTACAATTTTAATTTTATACTTGCCATGCATCTGAATGTTATTGAATGTTAATGTCCTAATTATAAAGATATGTGATGAGAAATGTTAGATCCCATATTATACAACTATTTTCATCCTTATAGAATGTAGTGCAAAAGGCTACATTTGTGCAACTTTAGCAGGATGACACCAACCTGGAACTCATACTCCAGTGTCCACACTGTCTCCTATATCTGATGGGACTCTGCACATTACAAGGTGGAGCCCCTACTTTTATTATGTAAGAAAAAGAGAGCGTGTCAATGGCCCATAGCAGTGTTCATCCAGGGGCCGGGGAAGACAGACCCCGCTGAGTCAAGTGTAGAAGGGCTGTGTCCTAAATCGAGTGGCACTGTGAATACAGTCATCAAGCATGTTCAGGATATCAGCGACAAGGTACAAGACTAACAGCTGAGGTCCTTAGGGGAGCAGGCCAAACTACGCATGAAGGACATAAAGAGTCAGTCACCAACGGCCTGAATCTATTTTTTTCTTTGTTTTAAAATATACTTGATTTGCAACATTCTGTTAATTTTTGCTGTAAAGTGACTCAATTATGCACATATATATTCTCTTTCACATTCTTTTCCATTATAGTTTATCACAGGATATTGAATATAGTTCAATATGGGCTATACAGTAGGACTCTGTTGTTTATATCTCCTATATACAATAGTTTGTATCTATTAATCTCAAACTCCCAATCCTTCCCTTCCCCCACACTAACTTCTCCTTGGCAGCTGTAAGTCTGTTCTGTGAGTTTGTTTCTGTTCATAGATGTCGGGGTCCAGCCCCGGTGGATCCAGGGTAATTCGGAGTGGGGACAGCGTGGTGAAGAAAAACTTATTTATTTAGAAATATAAAAGAGATTAGGAAGAAATAGTACAGTAGGAAAATTCAATGGAGAAAAGAGGCTGAATAACTTGCTTTATGTGGAGAACTAATAAAATCCAGACAAGGAACTTGCACCATCTACATTAGGCCACTGGCGCCTGTTTGAANATGAAGTCATTCAGTCATGTCCAACTCTTCCCGACCCCATGGACTGCAGCCTACCAGGCTCCTCTGTCCATGGGATTTTCCAGGCAAGAGTACTGCAGTGGGGTGCCATCGCCTTCCCCGTGGGAGTGGGAGCACAGTATCTTTACCACTGGACCACCAGGGAAGTTCTGATTCTACAATTTTAATTTTATACTTGCCATGCATCTGAATGTTATTGAATGTTAATGTCCTAATTATAAAGATATGTGATGAGAAATGTTAGATCCCATATTATACAACTATTTTCATCCTTATAGAATGTAGTGCAAAAGGCTACATTTGTGCAACTTTAGCAGGATGACACCAACCTGGAACTCATACTCCAGTGTCCACACTGTCTCCTATATCTGATGGGACTCTGCACATTACAAGGTGGAGCCCCTACTTTTATTATGTAAGAAAAAGAGAGCGTGTCAATGGCCCATAGCAGTGTTCATCCAGGGGCCGGGGAAGACAGACCCCGCTGAGTCAAGTGTAGAAGGGCTGTGTCCTAAATCGAGTGGCACTGTGAATACAGTCATCAAGCATGTTCAGGATATCAGCGACAAGGTACAAGACTAACAGCTGAGGTCCTTAGGGGAGCAGGCCAAACTACGCATGAAGGACATAAAGAGTCAGTCACCAATGGCCTGAATCTATTTTTTTCTTTGTTTTAAAATATACTTGATTTGCAACATTCTGTTAATTTTTGCTGTAAAGTGACTCAATTATGCACATATATATTCTCTTTCACATTCTTTTCCATTATAGTTTATCACAGGATATTGAATATAGTTCAATATGGGCTATACAGTAGGACTCTGTTGTTTATATCTCCTATATACAATAGTTTGTATCTATTAATCTCAAACTCCCAATCCTTCCCTTCCCCCACACTAACTTCTCCTTGGCAGCTGTAAGTCTGTTCTGTGAGTTTGTTTCTGTTCATAGATGTCGGGGTCCAGCCCCGGTGGATCCAGGGTAATTCGGAGTGGGGACAGCGTGGTGAAGAAAAACTTATTTATTTAGAAATATAAAAGAGATTAGGAAGAAATAGTACAGTAGGAAAATTCAATGGAGAAAAGAGGCTGAATAACTTGCTTTATGTGGAGAACTAATAAAATCCAGACAAGGAACTTGCACCATCTACATTAGGCCACTGGCGCCTGTTTGAATAGCGGATGGTGTCCCGCCTTGGGCTGCCTCTCTCATGGATCTTAGAAGCCGGGACAAGTAAGTAGACATGGCGAGCCTTCAGGCCCCAGATGGGAATTCAGCCAGAAAACAGAGTAAAGAAGACATGGGGGAAACCAGTCCAGTGACTGGCCCCTCCTCTATTGTTCGGAAAGGCCTTATATACTTTTGATTTTACACAGAGATCAAAGGATAATACAAAATTATGCAGCATCAGCAGGCCTGACTCTTATTAAGACCAGGCTTTCTCTCTGCATACCTAGTTGTATACATAAGTCTTAGGTGATATGCATCATCTTCTGGCCAGAAGGCCAATTAACATTTTACAGCCCTTTTCTGATACGGGTAATAGTGTTGTTCTTCCCAAAGTCTGGTGCCACTCTCAGAAAGCACTAAATAAAGTTACATTCTTACATAGCAAGGATACAACAATTTATAACAAGAAAGTGGAGTACGGTATTTATAACAAAGAGAAAATTAACTCAAAAGTCTAGTATTGCTAACATCAAAACTACTATATTCCTATTTCTGCATCCCGTTTCCATTGATTAATATCCTCCCAGGTGCCTGAAGGATAAAGGATATGGAAGCCTGGTGGCAACATTAACTTAACAATGGAACCCTTCACCAAACTAATTCTTAGTTCTAAAAGGCTCTATATCTTTAAGATGTTTTGAGCTTCGTGCCTCTCACGGTTGGGGGCTGTAAACAACCCATAAGTTGTAAAGTCTGGGCAGACCGATCAGATAAGTTAGGCAGCCATCAAAGGGGTTTAAACTGAGACATTCTTTTTATATGCAGGAAACTGTTAACTGGAGCTCTGAGTTAACTCTTTCCAGAGAAAAGGTGGTGATATCAGAAGAGTATAGTATAGCAGACAGTAAACAGACAGATTTGGGTTTCGGGGTAGATGCTCTGACTGAGGACCCCTGAGGCCTGACTCGCCTTGCCCACCAGGCCTCTCCACATGACCTTGTCATGGGTGGGATCTCCCGGGCTGGCTCCCGGCACATAGGTATGTTCGTTTGTGTCATATTTCAGATTCTACCTATAAGTGAAATCATGTGGTATTTGTCTTTCTCTTTCCAACTTGCTTCATGTAGTGTGGTCATCTCTAGGCCCATCCATGTTCCTCAGATGGCATTGTCTCATTCTTTTAAAGGACTGAGTCATATTCCAGTGTATATATGCACCACAGCTTCTCTATCCATTCATCTGTCAGTGAACATTTACATTTTTTCTGTGTCTTGGCTGTTGTGAACAGTGCTCCAGTGAACACAGGAGTGCATATATCATTTTGAATTACCTTTTGTCTGGGTCTATGTCCAGGAATGGACTTGCTGGATCAGTGGCCCTACTCTAAAGCCCCACCCTTCATCTGGCTGGCCCACCTACCCAGACACCTCCCTCAACCCCTCAGCCTCCTCCCCAAATGGGGCCTATAATTGACTTTCCACTCCTGCCTCCAGTCTGCCACATGGACCCCCAATTCACGCTAGTCTCCTCGCATTCACTTTAACACAGTGGAGACTGCCCAATAGCTAGGGATCTGGCTTGCTGGAACCATACTCTGTGAATGATGATGTGCTGAGAAACAGTCTCAAACTAGTTTCGGTGCCAGAGAGCCATTCATTCACTCATGATTTCGTAAAAATCTACTGAGTGTGTGCCACATCAAGGTGTAAGACCAGCACCTAGAGTGTGTCACTGAGCTAATGCACATTACCTCCGTCAGGAAGCCCCAGTCTCATTGACCCAAATGCCAGTCAAGAACCACGTTGGTTCTCACTTGTCCAGCAGCCAGTCCATGGTCCTCCCATCACAGCACCCTGGCTTTTCTTTGCTGAACCTGCCTTCTGCACTCACATCCCTCCTACCCCTGAGCCTAGAGGCGGGGTTTTCCTTGATGCCTGAAGACCATTCTCTGCCCTTCTTTCTGGAGTCTCAGGATTTGAGTCTCATATCATCAGACCTGGCTGCTGAGGTCACTACAGACCCCTGGGTCTCTCCTCTTGTTCCCTAAAGATTTCAGTATTTGCATCATTGGCGCTGCCTTCATGCCAGCCCTGTCATAATTCTTGGTGGTTTCAGTACTGTTAATACATAAATGACATTGCAGCATGACAGAGGCTAAGCCCCTTGACTTCTCCCCCATGTCGTGTGTTGAGCAACATGTTGGAAATACATATAAGGGCCAAGTTCTCGAAGTTTGCTGGGGAACTGACATTGGTGCCTGTAAGAAAGTCCACTCAGAACACCCCACATCTTAGGGGAAGCACCAGTCTCGGATAGTTTATTGGGCAATGCAGATGGTGCATGGAAGATCCTCCAGTCAGTGTACTGAGCAGCATGCTGGGGCACAGGTGTAAAGTTCTTGGGGGACCATGCTTCAGGTGAAGCAATCCATTTGGAATACTGCATTGAACATAAGTGCACTGGTATAACTAAGTGGCAGTTAAACAGGAATCCAGTTGCTAAAAAGACTCACCAGATCCAGCTCCTACAGTTTGTTACAGAAACAGGACACAATATAACAACAGCAGTAAGTTAATATGCATCACAGTTAATGGCTGTAAGGATTCCAGAGAGACCAGGCATAGGATCCTTTGTCCACCCTTTCTGGAAGACATGTGGTCAGATGCACTCCCTCTCTTGGATCCGGAACCACTGGGAACACCTCGGAACCAGGGTGCCCCCAAAAGAAATTGAGCTGAGGAGTTTTACATGCCCCAGCTCACCTAGGCATACTCCCAAGGCATAACTGGCTTTAACAGCAGCGCCCTCTAGGGGTCACACCGATGGATGGACATGTTCGCTCAGTCGTGTCCGACTCTGCCACCCCATGGACTATAGCCTGCCAGGCTCCTCCGCTCATGAGATTTTACATGCAAGAATACTGGGGTGGGTTGCCATTCCCTTCTCCAGGGTATCTTCCAACCCAGGGATTGAACCCAGGTCTCCCGCACTGCAGGCAGACTCTACCATCTGAGCCACCAGGGAAGCCCTGGGCTCTCACTGAGACCATGTGCAAATCCTGTAACTCATTGTTTATTGTTTTGTTCTTTATTTAAAATTTAAAAAAAAATTATAGTTGATATACAATGCTGTGTTAGTTTCAAATGTACTGCACAATTGTACTGCACAGTGATTCAGTTATACACAAACCACACACATGTATTCTTTTTCAGATTCTTTTCCATTATAGGTCATTAGAAGATATTGGGTATAGTTCCTTGTGTTGGATAGTAGGTCCTTGTATCTCACTGTTTTCAATAAACAGCACTGACAAGCTGGTACAAATCTCCCTGAGCCTCTTCGATCCCACAAATCAACATTACTAATCAGTAGGCTTCATGCCCTGACCAGGAGCCAGGGCCATGAAGAAACTTTAGCAGAATAGCTCAGGTTAATTCCATGCCCTCCCGGAACAATGGCTTCCATAGTCACTGCCAAACGGCACAAGGAAAAGTTACCATTCAGTGCTGTGAACACAATGGTGGAATAAAAGTGTTTCCTCTCATGGTTTCGGGAATTCTTTGCCATGAAAATTCACTCCATAGGCAAAACAACAACAACAACAACAACAAAAACGGCAATGAGCCACCCACACCATACTGGAAGTAAAACGGTCAGACTCAGAAAAGGGATGGTGCTGTTTAAAGATGTCCCTCCAGAGACTCCCGTGGCAGTCCAGTGGTTAAGACCCTGCACTTTCACTGTTGCGGGGCACGGGTTCAACCCTGGTCAGGGAACTAAGATCCTGCATGCTATGTGGTGTGGCAAACAAACAAACAAAAATCCTTAAAAGAACTAAAAAAAAAAATTTTAAGGCACCGTTCCCATCCAAAAATAAATTAAATGGAAAGTCCTGTGTTTTAGGAAACTCTAGTCCTGAGAAAACATCATAGGCTGAGGCCATGGAGAGGAATCTTGAGGAGAATTTATGAGCAGACCAGGGAACACTCAGGGGGAAGAGCTGGGTGAATCCTTTCAGTGACTGTATTCATAGACGGGACAATAAGCAGCATAGGACACTCTTTGTGGACTGTGCTCCCTAAAAAATAGAGCTGGAGGCAAATTTGATGAGTGCTGATGCTTCAACCCAAGAGAGAGAGAATAAAGGCAAGGGAAAATGGAGCAGGCGCAGATGGGAAGCACTGCCTTGGCCGCTGCCAGACACTCAGCTGACTGCTTGGCAGGCATGCCTGCTCGGCCACAAGGACGTCTCCTGGCAGGCTGTGGAGGGAGGCCATGCTGTAGAATAGTCTGGCAGAGGGAAAAGGAAGGTGTTCACTTCTTTGGTTCCTACCTGCCTTCTTTCTGCTGATCAAAATTTCCTCTCTGGTGGCTCAGACTGTCAAGAATCTGCCTGCAGTGCAGGAGACCCAGGTTTGATCCCTGGGTGGGGAAGATTCCTTGGAGAAGGGAATGGCTACCTGCTCCAGTATTCTTGCTTGGGAAATCCCAAGGACAGAGGAGTATGGCGGAATACAGCCTATGGGGTCGCAAAGAGTGGGACACGACTGAGTGACCAACAGTGACACACCAAATTTGCTCTCTACACTTCTGGGTTTATGTCTTTAGCCCCTTCAGAAGACAACTCACACACCTTGTGAGGAGGCACTTCCTCCAAGTCTGGCAGTGGCAGGAGAATCCAGTGCCCCAGGGAGCGTGACTTTGGCCTGATGACACAGTGAGGCCAGAGTAGAAGGCCGTGTGACTGGTGGTGGGGACCACAGGGCTGGTGGAAATAGGTCTCATGTAGCATCAGGCCATGGTGGTGGTTGAGGTGGGCCAATAGGAGATGGTGGCACTCAGAGACTTCTTGTTGGAGTAAATCCTTCTGAAAAAAGGCATTTGAACTAAACTCTAAAGGTCAACATTTCAAATAAAGAGATGAGAATGAACCAATATACCAAGGCCTCAAGGTTAAGGTGTGTCTGGAGACTCTAAGTAGAGAATTTTAGTGAAGATACAGAAGTTTCAGGCAACTTTATATTTCTGCATAAAATATTTGAACTTTACTTCTTAGGCCTATTGGGGCTTCCCTGGTGGCTCAGAGGTTAAAGCGTCTGCCTACAATGCGGAAGACCCGGGTTCAATCCCTGGGTTGGGAAGATCCCCTGGAGAAGGAAATGGCAACCCACTCCAGGATTCTTGCCTGGAGAATCCCATGGACGGAGGAGCCTAGTGGGCTACAGTCCATGGGGTCACAAAGAGTCAGATACGACTGAGCGAGTGACTTAACTTCTTAGGCCTATTAGTCCTTTAAACCTAGCAATGCCACACAGTGAGATTACAGCTCAAGAAAGTTGTTTTCACAAGCTTGATATTCTACAGTTGATTCCACAGACAGGGAGGAAGGGGTGAAGTAGAGGTTTTTAACTTGGGCCTACGAATCGCTTGGGGAAGTTCTGTGGAGCTCAGATATTAGGAGCAATGTTTTCATTGAAGACCTCTGGAGAAGGGGATAACAGAGGAGGAAATGGTTGGATGGTGGACATGAGTTTGAGCAAGCTCCAGGAGATGGTGGAGGATAGGGAAGCAGGGCATGCTGCAGTCCGTGGGGTCGCAAAGAGTTGGATACGACTGAATGCTTGACCAACCATCAGTTCAGGTCAGTCGCTCAGTTGTGTCTGACCCTTTGAGCCCCCATGAATTGCAGAACAACCATACTTTTCAACTTTTCAAAGGGTCCAGATGTTGAAAGGGTTAAAGTGCACTGGTAGAGGGGAAACTCAGTAGATTCCCCACCGTTCCTCAAGCCTGGAGGCATATACTTGCCATTTGGGGGTCAGGATTGGAGAGGAAAACTGGCCAGAAAATCTTATTCATAGTTAGGAGGCAGGCCAGGTTCATATTGACACGACGTGGCGACCTGGACACCAGGAAGGTCCTATTCCAGCACAGACCCTAGCAGAGGTAGTGTTGCTTTGGGTCACAGCGGCTACGCTACAGAAGGTGCCTGTGCGTAGTCCCTCAGTCGCATCCGACTCTTTGCGACCCCATGGATTGTAGCCTGCCAGAGTCGTCTGTCCATAGATTTTCCAGGCAAGGATACTGGGGTGGGTTGCCATTTCCTTCTCCAGGGAATCTTCCCGAGCCAGGGATCGAACCCGTATCTCCTGTGTTTCCTGCCTTGTAGGCGGATTCTTCACCCACAGAGCCTTTGGGTAAAGAAGTTCCAAGAATCCAGTAACATCAGCCCAAAGCAGCCTTCCCGCAACTGCGCAGGCGCCTCAGCCGCGGGCTCACCGCGCTCCTGCCGAAGCCCCACCCCGGCGCCAGGCACGACGGGAAAGTCAAGATGGACGCGACCATTTGAACGTCTAGGGTGAGAGGTTCTCCCGCACACCTTCCTGTTGTTAGCAGTCGTGTCTGCAGCTGCTGCCCAGCCTTCCTCCGGAACAGGGGAGGGAGAGGGAATGAGAAGCTGCAGTGGCCGAGGAGTCACCGTGACCATCCCCGCCGCTACTCTTGGGCCCTTTCGGTCCCCTCGCCTCCGGAGAGCAGCCGGGGCTCGCCGCGCCTGACGCGTCCCGAGTCTCACAGGTGTGGTCCCGGGTCCGCCACGCCTGGGGGCTCATCGCGTATCCAGTGGTCTAACACTCGCCCCCAGGCCTACCCGCTCCCTGATCGGGAGGGCTAGGCCCCCGCGACGGGCCCTGAGCGCGCGCTGGAGCCGTGGGGACCCCAGTTTGCGGGCTGGGCTCACCGGGGTGCATCTTCCTGTACGCTCCGCGTCGGCTTTCCTGAGCTCAGCGCGAAAGGGCTCTCAGCTTCCATGGGGGTCTCAACTTTTAGGTCGGCCCCTTGCCCCTCTTAAACGGAGTTCTGAGGCTCAAGCTCTTAGCCTGATGGATTCTGACTCTAGAGGGGCCGGGGAAGCTCTGCTTTTTTGCAGAGGCTCAAGTTGCCTTGTGTGTGCACTTGGATTTAGTCGAATTTACTCTTGAAGCAGCTTTGTGGTTACCTCTGGCAGGGTAGTTTTTGTTGCTATTAAGCAAGGCTGATATCTTGATTTATGGCGTATCAGTTTAATACAGTACTTTCATCCGTAGCTCTTTCTGTTGCCCCCTGATAAGTAAAAACACGTAAAAAATGGAGGAGATTGCAGAAGTATTAAATATGTTCTCGTAAATAGTACAAAAATATTGTACTGTGAAAATAACTCTATAATTGTTTTGTAATTTTCTAAGTTTTAATAGAATAACGTCCCCAAATTGCACAACTGAAGTAGGATAAACTCTCCAGTTAGTTCTTAACTGTTTGTTATTCTGTTGNCTCCTGTGTTTCCTGCCTTGTAGGCGGATTCTTCACCCACAGAGCCTTTGGGTAAAGAAGTTCCAAGAATCCAGTAACATCAGCCCAAAGCAGCCTTCCCGCAACTGCGCAGGCGCCTCAGCCGCGGGCTCACCGCGCTCCTGCCGAAGCCCCACCCCGGCGCCAGGCACGACGGGAAAGTCAAGATGGACGCGACCATTTGAACGTCTAGGGTGAGAGGTTCTCCCGCACACCTTCCTGTTGTTAGCAGTCGTGTCTGCAGCTGCTGCCCAGCCTTCCTCCGGAACAGGGGAGGGAGAGGGAATGAGAAGCTGCAGTGGCCGAGGAGTCACCGTGACCATCCCCGCCGCTACTCTTGGGCCCTTTCGGTCCCCTCGCCTCCGGAGAGCAGCCGGGGCTCGCCGCGCCTGACGCGTCCCGAGTCTCACAGGTGTGGTCCCGGGTCCGCCACGCCTGGGGGCTCATCGCGTATCCAGTGGTCTAACACTCGCCCCCAGGCCTACCCGCTCCCTGATCGGGAGGGCTAGGCCCCCGCGACGGGCCCTGAGCGCGCGCTGGAGCCGTGGGGACCCCAGTTTGCGGGCTGGGCTCACCGGGGTGCATCTTCCTGTACGCTCCGCGTCGGCTTTCCTGAGCTCAGCGCGAAAGGGCTCTCAGCTTCCATGGGGGTCTCAACTTTTAGGTCGGCCCCTTGCCCCTCTTAAACGGAGTTCTGAGGCTCAAGCTCTTAGCCTGATGGATTCTGACTCTAGAGGGGCCGGGGAAGCTCTGCTTTTTTGCAGAGGCTCAAGTTGCCTTGTGTGTGCACTTGGATTTAGTCGAATTTACTCTTGAAGCAGCTTTGTGGTTACCTCTGGCAGGGTAGTTTTTGTTGCTATTAAGCAAGGCTGATATCTTGATTTATAGCGTATCAGTTTAATACAGTACTTTCATCCGTAGCTCTTTCTGTTGCCCCCTGATAAGTAAAAACACGTAAAAAATGGAGGAGATTGCAGAAGTATTAAATATGGTCTCGTAAATAGTACAAAAATATTGTACTGTGAAAATAACTCTATAATTGTTTTGTAATTTTCTAAGTTTTAATAGAATAACGTCCCCAAATTGCACAACTGAAGTAGGATAAACTCTCCAGTTAGTTCTTAACTGTTTGTTATTCTGTTGGTAGGAGGACCAAATGAATTTTGTTGTTTTCTTGTAAGTTTTATAAGGTACTGTTTCAGTTATATCTCAAGTTCAAGTCTTCTCAGTTCTGAATTTTAGAGGAGAAAGATAAGTGTTTTGATTATGACGTACAGTTGTGTCAGGAATAACATTTAACTCACAGCAAAATAACTTTGACCCTGGAAGAGCTGCATAAGAATTACAGGGGTTTTGAGACAGTGCAGGAAAAAAAAACCCTATTGATGCCAAAAAGACCTCAGATGGGATGAGAGATATGTCAAATATAGTTAACCTTTTAACTGTGAGTGCTGTTCCAAACACTGTTTATGGTACTATGGTTAAATGTTGGTTTTGATATATGTGTTTGAGAATTTCAGCTTAGACATGCCACAAAATCCATTTTTAGGATAGGTATTGTCTTGGAGAGAGAACTGGCATCTACCTTATCTACTATAATATCATACAGTGAATTTTACTGGCTGTCCATTACTGTATGTAGAAATGTTTTGGAAGTAAAGGAGCATGTTTCCACCCACAGCTCATCCACATCTTTATAGTGAGGAGCTGTACTCTAAATAGATTATGTTAATTAAAAACTAGGACTCGAAAATTTGCTGCAAGTATGGCTGTCCCATGGCCAGAGTTCTTCCTTGGTTTCCTTTGTTTGTCCCTCAAATTGGAATTGATTGTAGTTATATGTTCTGGTCGACTGGAGTGTCATAACTATTGGTGATATTTGACAGTTTATTAGGTCTTTTGTGGATTGATCAGACTTCCCTGGTGGCTCACACTGTAAAGAATCCACCTGCAGTACAAGAGACCTAGGTTCAGTCCCTGGGTTGGGAAGATCCCCTGGAGAAGGGAATGGCTACCTACTCCAGTATTTTGGCTTGGAGAATTCCATGGACTTTACAGTCCATGGGGTTGCAAAGAGTCAAACCCGACTGANCCTGGTGGCTCACACTGTAAAGAATCCACCTGCAGTACAAGAGACCTAGGTTCAGTCCCTGGGTTGGGAAGATCCCCTGGAGAAGGGAATGGCTACCTACTCCAGTATTTTGGCTTGGAGAATTCCATGGACTTTACAGTCCATGGGGTTGCAAAGAGTCAAACCCGACTGAGTGACTTTCACTTCCACTTGTGGATTAGTCAGCTGAAAGGAATAGTTCAACTTACGATGAATTAGAAGTAATACGAGGTGGGTTTTTGGTTTGTTTCATTCCAACATGCCAGTGATCCTTGAAATGTGTTTTTCAAATTAGATTTCAGCGGAAATGAACAGAAATGACCTTTAATGTTAAGAATGTAATAGTGTTATGTGTTATAGTGTAATGTTATAGTCATGGGACTATAAAGTGCAGCTTGTCTGAATGCTTCGTGTGTGAAATGTGGAAAAGCTATCATGTAGTGTGAAACACGGGAAAGGTGTTGTGGGACATAGTGCTCACTTCAGCCTGGTGCTGGCCTTCAGCGCTAACCTTAGAGGCAGGTCTGGAACGACCTGTACACTTACAATAGGATTATTTGACACTCATCTAAGGATTAATGGCTCTTCTGTAAACTTTTATGACATTTTATTCTGGTTTGGACACCAGAAGCTGACTACAATGTGTTTAAATTCATACAGAAATAATGTTGATATTTGGAACCCATGTCGAACTTCTATGAAGAAAGGGCAACAATGATTGCAGCCGGGGATTTGCAGGAATTTGTTCCTTTTGGTCGAGACCACTGCAAGCATCACCCTAATGCTCTGAACCTCCAGCTTCGCCAGCTTCAGCCAGCCTCCGAGTTATGGTCTTCTGACGGTGCTGCTGGCCTAGTGGGATCCCTTCAGGAGGTCACCATTCATGAGAAACAGAAGGTTCCATTAAGTTTCTTTCCCGTAATATTTTTGAAACATAGAATGTTGTGATCTGCTTGTAATTTAAGACTACCTGCCACTGAGAAAGGAGTATAATGGTATTCTAGGGTAGTGGTTAAGATTTGGTAATTTCAGTCAAGACTAAAATAATGACTTCATTGTATTATGGTGTCATAACCATTTATTTAGACATGTGACTCGTGGTTTTATAGTAAGTATTATGATTTTGGTCCATTCTAAACCTCTTTCTCTTCACTTAGTATGTGGGGACCAGATATCATGTTGTTTGATTAGATGGTAGAATAAGAAGTGGTCCCTGCTGCAGAAAAAAACTTAAATGTTTCCCCTAGTTCTTAAATAGGGGANGGATGGGGTCTTCTTTGGGGTTAAATCCCAGAAGTGGAGTTACCAACGAAAAAGTATAAACATTTATTTCTTTAAATGTTTCTGACACATCAAATGAACTACCAAGAAGTTTTTTCCTCATTTAGAAACTGGATGTGATATATGAGAACACCTGTCACCCTGTCCCATCGCCACTGGCATGTTCTCAGTAAAGAAAAACGCCTGTTACTTTGATAGGCAAAAATAAGATATCCAGTTTTCTTACTCTGCTTTTGTTTGTTTACATATGCTGATAACTATCTTTTATGCTTTTTGAATCCTTTTTCTTTATATTTTATCTGTTCATATCCTTTGTTTACTTATCAACGATAATGGCAGTATTTCTCTTCCTCATTTGTAAGAGGGAACTGAATTTTTTAAAGGTTTCTTCAAGGATATTCACCATGTGTAAGAGGTGGAGGNTTATATTTTATCTGTTCATATCCTTTGTTTACTTATCAACGATAATGGCAGTATTTCTCTTCCTCATTTGTAAGAGGGAACTGAATTTTTTAAAGGTTTCTTCAAGGATATTCACCATGTGTAAGAGGTGGAGGGGAAGGGGGGAGCATAGGAAAGTGTGTAGTCTCTATGTGACCACAACTACCTCGGATCCCAGGAAAACGTTTTCTTTTTAAACTGTTGGACATGATAAAACTCAGTTATGAATCAAGGAAACAACACTGTCTTTTATCTTTTCCAATATCTATTGGCAAATTTTTCATCAAGAGAGAAAAGTATAATATACATGAGTAACCTGTGTTCCTGTGTCAGACACTGGTCAGAACGTGTTCTAATTCATTTATTCTCCCATATTAACACCTCAAGGTCAGGTCTGTCCCATTTTACAGGGGAGGATGTTGAAGCTCAGACAGGTAAAGCCACTTGTTCCAGGATATAAATCTTTTGCGCAAGACTTCATGGCCATTATGTGGCAGAACCAGAATTTGGGACCTGATGGGTCTGACTATAGAGGTCAGCCTCTCTTTCCATCACAAGGAGGTTTTGGGTCAAGGGCAGAGGCCAAGTCATTAAATTGGAGCCTGGATCACTCAAGGTTATGCAGCCTTTGTACCATAACCACCACTGCCTCCTTATAGCCCACCCTGAAGAGCTTGGAAACAGCTTGTGACCACAGTAAGGGTCACCAGCAGAAGAAAGGCCAGGGTTCTACTTTCCCCGCACCTCCCCCACCTCTGCAGGTGATGCTACAACTCAGCTGTCCCTGAATGATGGGGCAATGAGAGGCTGTCCTGGCCCTTTGCTCACCCCACATGTCCCCCTCAACCCCGAGGACAGGAAGGAAACAGTCTGGTATTTGGGTAGTGGATGGAGAGAGGGCTTGGGATTTTGAACATTCTTTCAAGACACAGGAACACAGGACACTGGCAGATAAGACATTGCCCTTAATGTGGCAGAGGCAGCAGCCAAACAGCAAGGGAAACAATGCCTTTTGGAGTAGAGGTTTCATGGTGATTTTGCCGGGGCCTGTGTTCTCAGAAAGAAACACACCAGCCACATAGCAAAGGCTGTGGGGATTGTCATGCTCAGGAAGGTCCTCTTTAGGAAGCTTCAGGAGAAGTGTCGGGAGCTGAGTCAGTGACGGAAGAAGAGCTCTCATCCTGCAGGGTGGGCATCCTGAGTGGGAGGACAGCTTGGGGAGGTGTCAGAGGTCATGACAGGACCATGTGTGCGTGGGGACTTGAGGGCAGGAGGGTCACAGTAATGTAGACTAGGGGCAGTTCAGTTCAGTTCAGTCACTCAGTCGTGTCCAACTCTTTGTGACCCCATGGACTACAGCATGCTAGGCCTCCCTGTCCATCACCAGCTCTTGGAGCTTGCTCATATTCATGTCCATAGAGTTGGTAATGCCATCCAACCATCTCATTCTCTGTTGTCCCCTTCTTCTCCTTCCTTCAGTCTTTCCCAGCATCAGGGTCTTTTCCAGTAAGTCAGTTCTCATCAGGTGGCCAAAGTATTGGAGCTTCAGCTTCAGCATCAGTCCTTCCAATGAATATTCAGGACTGATCTCCTTTAGGATGGACTGGTTGGATCTCCTTGCAGTCCAAGGGACTCTCAAGAGTCTTCTCCAACGCCACAGTTCAAAAGCATCAATTCTTCACTGCTCAGCTTTCTTTATGGTCCAACTCTCACATCCATACATGACTACTGAGAAAACCATAGCTTTGACTAGATGGACTTTTGTCAGCAAAGTAATGTCTCTGCCTTTTAATATTCTGTCTAGGTTGGTCATAGCTTTTCTTCTAAGGAGCAAGTGTCTTTTAATTTCATGGCTGCCAATTGTGTTTTATCTAAAAATGACCCCACCTTCCTTACAGGGAGGATGCCAGGGTTTCAATGAAATAATGGATAAGAAAGCAGGAACTGGAATGCTCTCCACTCATGTGAGGCTCCTTTCTTTTATCTCATCTGTCCCAGAGCCTGTGCCCCATCCCCAGATCCTGTTCAAGTCATCATCTGTCACACCAAACTGGTGTGATGTCATCCTGGAGTGCAGGGCCTCAGAAAATAGAAAGCACCTGAAGGTGACCTGGGAGAGCCAGGGCAGGGGCAGCTGGAGCTGAACCTGAGCTGAGAGAGGCAGGTGTCCACAAGAATCAAGCTTCAAATGGAGGTGTCCTAGTAGTTCTGATTCTTCTGCTTTCTCCAGTTAGATTATCTTTATGGCCTGTCTTCCTGGCTTGTGAGCCTCACTGTACACAGTAGTGAGAGGCTTCTTTTCTTCTAGATGTTGTTCACCCATTCCCTAGGGATGCAAGACAGAAGGTTCCTGCAGTAGCTGGGGGACAGAGAGGCCCCAGGGTGACTCACATGGGACTGACACTGCTGACATGAACTGCACGGTCATTCTCCCAATGTGCCCTGCACTACACTGGCCCCAGTTATAAATTTCCTTAGTATCATTGACTGCCTGGAAAGAGTTAAAGAGAAAGCTGGGCCCGGAAAGGCAGAGGACTGGGTGTGATAGACCCAGACCTGGGGGAGGGCAGACCCAGGAGAAGCAGGGCTGTGCACAGCTCCCAGCTCCCATCTCTCATGGGTCTCTGTCCTCTCAAGACCCCTGGCTCAGCTTTGCACAGTGAGTGGCTCCATCACGGTCCCTGCGATCCTCTTGCACTCTGTACCTGAGTCATACACAAAGTTGGGCTGGAACCTGGAGTTTGAAAACCCGTACCTTCCCACAAAGACTGTGAACTAAGGGCCAAGATGACACGCATCATCCCCAGTGCAGAGATGGTCCTTGAGCAGCAAAATGCAGGAGAAAGTGAGCCAAGGTTTCAGTGGGGGAGGGGAGGGATCTGGGGCAGGAAGGAGAAGTACAACCTGCTTTTTCTCAGTCTCCATCTCTTTCCTCGTCCACATACATTTCAATGGCACAGCCCACCTCCTGGGATCCACAGCACAGCCACAAGGCCCTCTACGACGACTGTCACAAAGTCAACACTGGCCTGTCCATGTGAACCTGTTTCCCTCCCACTGAGAGAATGAAGAAGGTTAAGGCAAGACAGAACTTGAGATACCCACTGGCAAGGAGAGACAGAGAGAGAGAACAGGTGGAAAGATCTAAAGGGTCCTGATTCAGAAGCTGAAGAGGGAGGAGGGTGGCAGGTTCATTCACTCAACCAGGTCCCAAGCTTCTGGTGCCAGGGATACTGAGATGAACAAGACTGATCACCCAGGGGGAAGGCTGAGAAAACACCAAAATCTGCCAGCCAGAGAGATGGCAGTGCATAGAGGTTTGCACCTGGTACCCAGGTCTTCATAGAGGGCTTTCCAGAGGAGGTGACGCATAAACCGAGCCTTGAGGAAGGAGCAGGGGTTTGCTATTCAGGGTGGACACAGCCTTCTGGAAAGGACAAGCATCATGTTCAGGGATTGTCTGTGTCAGACTGTCAGCCCTGGGGGTTGCCATCACCTTGCTGCAGCAATCAGGAAAGGGACAGGGTGGGGAGGAGCCAGGCGAGGAGGATCAGGGGGAAGGAGGAGTCTTTATCCATGTCTCACTAGGTCATGCTGAGTTGAATTTTATCTGAGAGTCCAGGATGGAGCTGAGGGGAGGGTAACAGGTAACTTTAAGTGATGCTGATATATTAGATTCTCCCAGCAAGTCTACCCAGTGGAGGATGGGTCAGAAGGGCAAGACTGTACACAGGGTACCAGGCCATTCACTCATTCAGTGGAACACTGACTGTGAGCAAACTGCCAGAAGCTCTGCTTGGCACACAGATTTAAAGAAGACAAGATATGGCCTCTACCTTTAAGGGGCTCCCGGCTATGGAGGAGACAAACCCACGAACAGCGTTGCTTCTCAGTGTGGGGTGGTCATAGACAGCTCCTTAAAGTAGGTATGCTGAGGGCAGGATGGCTACAGAACCTGCAGGGCTGTGCAAAAAATGAGACCGAGGCTCTCTTGTTCCAACTCTAGTAGAAGCAGAGCCGTAACCAAGCCCAGGGTCCTGTGTGGCTGTACTGGCACACGTCCATGTCTCAGCTGTGACCAAGGGGGATCTTCCAGCAGAAGCAAGGAAGTGAAAGGCTATTGACTTGGGAGTGCTGATGGTAGAGAAAGAGCATTTATGGGGGCTCAGAAGCTTGCAATTGCAGGACACAATTCAGGGAGGCCAAGCAAACACTTCAGTGTGAAGGGTGTGCGGCAAGGAATATGAGCAGAGGCGCTTCTGAGCTCTGAATGCGAAGAGATTCCCTCCGATGATGCAGACAGTTGACACAATCCAATTCACTTTTCCTAAAGACCACTCTAGACACACAACGAATGATGAATGTGTGTGGAGAGAGGTATGGGAAGGCTGCTGCCTGGACCAGCAGGGGCAAAGGGTGGAGAGGAGAGCATGGCTGTGAGGGATGTTTAAAAGCAGAAGCAAACTGGTTGTGCTTCTCAGGCTCCTCTATGGGGTGACCTGGTGGAGGGTGGTGNCAGCTGACATAATCCAATTCACTTTTCCTAAAGACCACTCTAGACACACAACGAATGATGAATGTGTGTGGAGAGAGGTACGGGAAGGCTGCTGCCTGGACCAGCAGGGGCAAGGGGTGGAGAGGAGAGCATGGCTGTGAGGGATGTTTAAAACAGAAGCAAACTGGTTGTGCTTCTCAGGCTCCTCTATGGGGTGACCTGGTGGAGGGTGGTGTTAACACACTGGGGAGAAAAGCCCAGAACCCATACTTCAGTGCACTGGAGCTCTGAGTGCTGCTCCCCTCTGGCAGGGGCCCTCGCCGTGGGAACAGACTTCCCTAAGGTCGGATGTGGCAGTTTTCTGGCCTACTGGGTTGCTGACCACCCAGGTGAGGCTGGGACTGGGCTGGTTCAGGGGCAGGCTCACAGGCAGGCTCCAGGAGTTGGCAGCTGGTCCCAGTGTCCTTCACTCCAGCTCCCTGGGGAGGCTCTTGCTTTCCCAGGTCACTGTCAAGTACTCCGTGTTCTCTGAGGCCTTGCACTCCTGGGTGACATCATACATACCAGTTTGGTGTGACAGATGATGACTTAAACAGGATCTGGGGAAGGGTCATGGACTCTGGGACCAGTGTGATAAAAGAAAGTAGCCTCACATGAGTGGCGAACACTCCAGTTTTTGCTTTCTTATCCATTATTTGATTGAAACTCTGGCATCTGCCCTCTAAGGAAGGTGGGGTCATTTTTAGGGGAAAACCCCCCCGCAATTTGCCAAAGCTAAATATATAGCAGTGACAATAAGGAAGGGAGTCACTGAGTTAGGTCCTACAAAATTTCACTAGTTTGAGCAAGTCTTAAAAATATCTCACAAGAAAATAAAGCCTGGAGCGCACCTATCCATGTCTTGTTATATTTTGAAATTGGAGTCTTTCTTAGAAGAAGTCTGGAACAGAAGGGCTGGCCCTTGTGCTGAGATGATGCCCAGGATGTCCACTGAGACACAGGGCATCAGGCCAGCTCTGGGAAGCCAGAGAAAGCCCATGCTTCTCAAAGTAGAGACATTTGTGGGAGATATAGCGGTAGTGACTAGGAATGACAACTCCAGGTCTGGTTAGAACTTGCAACTGAACTTTAGGCACAGACAGGAAGAGAAGTGACAGGTTGGCATGTTAGTCTTAGAAGTCACACGGGGACCTGAGGCTGTCAAAGTCACTTTCTTATAGCTGATATTTTCCTGTGTAATAGGAACTTTAGGGATAGAAAGAGTTGCCAAATGAAAATCTTAAGAAGTGTTGCAGTATAAACTTTCTATTCATAATTTCAGAGCGGGATCTGGGGAGTCTTTGTGAGTGAGGCAGGTGCTGAGTGAGAGGCAGGGCAGGTGAACTAACTTCACACAGATTTGAAAATATGGTAGGTGAAGGCGTACATGAGTGCTTAGTAGCTTCAGTCGTTTCTGACTTTGCGACCCTGTGAAGTAGGGTCCTCCAGGCTCCTCTGTCCATGGAGTTCTCCAGGCATGAATATTGGAGTGAGTTGCCATGTCCTTCTCCAGGGGATCTTCCTGACCCAGGGATTGAACCCACATCTCCCATGCAGGCAAATTCTTTATCACTGAGCCACCAGGGAAGCCCAGGATAGGTGAATAGAGACCTCCAAATAGGTCCACGACCAACCCTCAGAACCTGTGAATATGTTAGGTTATTAGGCAAAAGGGAATGAAAGTAACAGATGGAATGAAGTTTGCTAATCAGCTGACCTTAAAAAAGGTTTAAGCCAGATTGTTCTGGGTTACCTGGATGGAACTAATGTAATCACATGGGTGCTTGGAAGTGGAAGAAGGAAGAGGAGTAGGTCAGAGAGCTGCAGTGTGAGAAGGACTGATTCCAATACTGCAGGCTTTGAAGGTGGAGGAAGGTGGTCTGGAGATAAGGAAGGTAGGCAGCCACTAAAAGGCGAGAAAGACAAGAAAATGCTTTCTCCCCTGGAGCCTCTTGCTCTCCTCCAGGGGAGAAAGGAACACAGGCCTGCCAACACCCTGCCTTTAGCTCAGTGAGACTGTGTCTGACTGCTGACCCACAGCACAGGAAGGTAATACATTATGTTGTTTCATGCCACTAGTTTACAGTAATTTGTTATAGCAGCAATAAACAACTAATACATAAATTAAATAAAGTTAGCCCTATGAAGAAGTGTTGTGGCAAAAATTCCATCTCCCCAAATTTCCATTCTCCTCTCCCAAAATGTTTAAGTGATTTTTATCCCTGGTGTGAATCTTAACTGGTGTGTTCTCCATTTGTGGTGAACCCACTCATTCCTAATTTCTGAGGTTAAACTAGAATCTGAAAATTGGGATTGAATGAAATTCTACAAAACTGGCCTATGTGACACTTCTAGAGACAAAAGAAGGAGGGAAGCCATAGGATGAGGTGAGAGGTTGTCACTTATGAGAGACAGTGAGATGGAAAGCCCTGTTAAGTTCTATTCCTCCAGTTAACCTGGGTTTAGTCAGTACTGCCCACTGTCCTCAAAGGTCAGGTTCTCAAATCTCAGGGACAAAATGGTGGGCACATGGATCCTCCGCTGGTACCTGTCTTGGAGGCTGACCCAGCTTGGGGTGTCTGCTCCAGGACCGACTCACAGCAGGACTCTGTAGTTTGACTCCGGGCTGAAGCCCCATGGTTTAGCTTCTTGATTCTTGATCACGTGAAATAGCACAGAATCTCCTCAGATCCCCTACCAGGGAACATGGGCTCCAGAATCCTGAACTCCAGGACCAGTTGCTCCAGGACCACTCTTGCTCCCAGTGCTGTAGATGCCTAGAACATTTAAAACAGTAAGTGTAAATGTTTTCTCATCAAGAATAAAGAAGAACTACAGAATCCATATCAATAACCTCAGATATGCAGATGACACCACCCTTATGGCAGAAAGTGAAGAGGAACTAAGAAGCCTCTTGATGAAAGTGAAAGAAGAGAGTGAAAAAGTTGGCTTAAAGCTCAACATTCAGAAAACGAAGATCATGGCATCTGGCCCATCACCTCATGGGAAATAGATGGAAAAAGTGTCAGACTTTATTTTTTTGGGCTCCAAAATCACTGCAGATGGTGATTGCAGCCATGAAATTAAAAGACACTTACTCCTTGGAAGGAAAGTTATTACCAACTTAGATAGCAAATTCAAAAGCAGAGATATTACTTTGCCAACAAAGGTCCATCTAGTCAAGGCTATGGTTTTTCCAGTGGTCATGTATGGATGTTAGAGTGGGACTGTGAAGAAAGCTGAGTGCTGAAGAATTGATGCTTCTGAACTGTGGTGTTGGAGAAGACTCTTGAGAGTCCCTTGGACTGCAAGGAGATCCACCAGTCCATCCTAAAGGAGATCAGTCCTGGATGTTCATTGGAAGGACTGATGCTGAGGTTGAAACTCCAATGCTTTGGCCACCTCATGCGAAGAGTTGACTCATTGGAAAAGAGTCTGATGCTGGGAGGGATTGGGGGCAGGAGGAGAAGGGGACAACAGAGGATGAAATGGCTGGATGGCATCACTGACTCGATGGACATGAATCTGAGTGAACTCCGGGAGTTGGTGATGGACAGGGAGGCCTGGTGTGCTGCGATTCATGGGGTCGCAAAGAGTCGGACATGACTGAGCGACTGAACTGAACTGAACAGAATCCGTGTTTTAAATGAAATCCTTAATGTTTTCCCTAGCTTTCTGAAAGGCAGCCTAGTATAATGAATTTGAAGCCATTCTGGAACCAAGTCCTGGTCCTAGTGAAGCGCAACCTTGAACAGCACGTGCCGTGGGGTGTAGGACGGGCTCCTCTCACGGCCCACAGAAGGCTGGCTGAGAAGAGCTGGGTGCGCGTGTGCTGCCTGGTTCCTCTGGACAGGTCATGGCACAAATGCCAAGGTCGGCAGGACCCCACAGCACAGTGCCCTATCCCCCTCTCACCAGACACAGAACTGACCCAGAGCTTGATTTTGGACTCTAGCTTCCAGAATGAGGAGACAATAATTTTCATTTTTTTTAGTTACCGATTTTGGGAACATTGTTGTGGTGGCCCTAGGATCCCAGGAAGGTGGCACTCGAGGACTACATGCTGACCCTCTGAGAGCTTCCTGGGAGCCAGGGCTGGACTCCTGGTAAGAAAACCAGTGAGGTATAGACTCTGGAGTGAAACAGACCTGGGTTCAAGTCCCAGATCTACATTTTACTGGCTGAGTAATACTTAGCAAGTTCCTGTATCATCTAAGCCTTGGAGTCCTATGTCTGAAAAATGGGACGAGAATCGTGGATATTTATGGGGTTTCTGGGAGGTTAAATAAGATGATACATAAAAAGCACCCAGGAGTAAGTGTTTAGTTGTTACTATCATATAATTAGGATTATTTTTAGGTGGATTTTGATGATTTCATTGGAACAAGAGGTAGCCCCTTCCCCCTTGACCAGTGATCACAACCCCCTTGTGATTCCAGTCTACATTTCAGCAGCTCCATCAGACACTGCGTATCTAGTCATCCTTAGGACAACCCGTTAAAGCTGGCAATTACAAGTGANCCCAGCATGTTGGTTTCATTTTGGGATCTGCAGACATGTTTATGTTTTGGACAAATAATATGATAGTATAACATGAAATATCCTATAAGATACATAATGCACATACCCAGACAGCCCACTTTCTTAATCAGTGGCACAGAGTTTCTAAAAGTTGAGCTTGGACTGTGTCTCACTCCACAGGCAAAGAGACAGGAAACTCGTATCTGGATAATTGTTTGATTTAATTAGTAAATCTTGCCCCTATTGAAAAAGTGCTTAAAACATGTCTTGCATGTATTAACTTTTAAGGAGAGCTGGCAGTTAAGAAAAGGTGTCAGTGAAATTGGAGAAGAAGTGGATTATGATGAGGAGCTCTACATGGCTGGAAACATGGTTATCTGGAGCAAAGGAAGTAAAAGCCAGGCATTGGCTGTTTATAAAGCGTTTACAGTTGATAGTCCTGTTCAGCAGGTGAGTTGATTTGAATTTTAGCATTTGATTATTTATCACTTAAAAACAATGTTTGTCCTAATATTTAACAGAAATAATAAAAACAGCACAGTGATCCCAGCAGCTGGGTGTACATTTTAAAAGTTTGATTTGTTTTCTGTATCATCACTTTTTTTTTACACTGTCCTTTGTCAGTCAATTTTTTCCACTATCCTTTTTCATGTGCTCTAGTCCATGGAGTTGCAGAGTCAAGACACGACTGAGCAGCTGAACTCGTCAGTTTAGTGAGTCTTTAAACACTGTTCTTGAGTGATAAGATTCATTATTCTCCAAAAATTTCTAACATTGAGAGTACAAAGAATACTTTAACACACAATGATTATAATTGATTGCAGGTATTCAATAATACCTACTTCCTAGTGATAATCAGAGGGAAAAACCTACTTGCTCTTGTTGCAGTTAGATATTACACCTATGTCTGTTCTGATAATTGGTAATTAAAGAGAAGGAATTAAGTAGTTGCTCTTCCTTTTTAAGAAGACATGCAGTTTATCTCCCTTATTTGTGGAAGAGTGCCAACTAATAAAAATAGAAGGATAGAGTTAAAAAAATCATCATTTTGTAACCTCTAGTGTAATAATTGATTCAGAAAAGGATTATTAATGAACAGTAACACTCTTGGGTGAAAAGACATTACTGTGTACCAGGGTATTACTCTGGATTACTTGCTAGTACAAAGGAGCAGATGTATCTCTATTTTAGAGATATCTGTTGGTCTCCATTTCCACCAGGTGATTCTTTGCCATCATTAATAGTGGGACAGAGGCATACTATACTGCAGCTACAATGCAGTATATGTTGTCATCCTCTCAGTTTTCTTCCCTAGATTATACAATGTGAGCATCTAGTTCAACCTTCCAGTTATAGAAAGTATGGGAACTAGAGGGTAAATTTTTAAAGTATCGTGAGATGAGGCATGGGTTGGAGGTATAGATGAAACAAGAATGGCCAGAGGTTAATAATTATTGGCTAACGAGAGGAGATCCAAGCAGTCCATTCTGAAGGATATCAGCCCTGGGATTTCTTTGAAAGGAATGATGCTAAAGCTGAAACTCTAGTACTTTGGCCACCTCATGCGAAGAGTTGACTCATTGGAAAAGACTGATGCTGGAAGGATTTGGGAGCAGGAGGAGAAGGGGACAACAGAGGATGAAATGGCTGGATGGCATCACTGACTCGATGGACATGAATCTGAGTGAACTCCGGGAGTTGGTGATGAGCAGGGAGGCCTGGCATGCTGCGATTCATGGGGTCGCAGAGTCAGACATGACTGAGCGACTGAACTGGACTGAATGAGTATTCATTATGTTATTCTGTTTACTTTGTATTTGAAATTTTCCATAATTAAAAATAGAAGGAAAAAAACACTACAAGAAAAGAATTGTATGAATTCAGAATATGGAACAGTCTACACTCTGGCCTCTTTAAAAAGTTAGTCAAGGAGCAGGAAAGAAAGATGGGATCTGTTCTAGGTTCAGTTCAGTTCAAGGACATCACCAAATGCAGTATTTTTTGGATGTCGTTAAATGAACTTTGAGTCTTGGTTTGAGAACCAGCTGGGGCTGGAGCACTAGGACGACCCTGAGGTGTGGGATGGGGAGGGAGGTGGGGGCGTTCAGGATGGGGAACACAAGCACACTCATGGTGGACCTATGTCAGTGTATGGCAAACCCACTACAGTAATGAAAAGTAATTAGCTTCCAATTAAAATAAATTTATATTAAAAAAAGACATTCTTGAGAAAATTTGAAATAGTTGAAAATGGACTGGATATCAGGTGCTAGTAGAAAATTACATTTTTTCCTCAAGTGGTATGACAGTTTATAGGTTAAACCTATAGGTTTAATAGGAATATGTCTTCAGTTTTAGGAAATAGATGATGAGGTGGAAATACATGTGCTTAGGGGTGAAGTGATGATGTGTGCAATTTTTAAACAGCACCTCCCTACTCCCCACATCCTCATGTATAAGAATGTACACATAAACAGATACACAAAAGGTTAGTAATAACCGTCAGGTTTAGGTGAGACAGATGTTCACTGTACCGTTTCAGCTTTTCTTATTGAAAGATTTTAGGATATCAGGTTGGGGGCAAAATGAAAGCAGTTTTGATAGTTGAATTAATTGTTAGCCTATTGACAGAAGGTTTTAGAGTCTTTTTATTCATGTGAAGTTCCTCATTTGTAAACCTGAAATCATATCTCAACACTGCTTTTTTTCCCCGTTAACTATTTTATGATGAGTATTATATTCTAATCTTATAACAATTTATTAGGAAGGATAAAGTGAATTATTCCCAAATTTTAGACGATGTGTGAAAGCATTTCTGTATAGGAGTGTTGAAGCCAGTGATCTTTTTGATGATAATTTTCCCCCCATGTAACATTGTAAATGTAGTTAATGATACCGAAACATGGTTAAAATGACAAATTTTATGTTATGTATATTTTACCACAATTAAAAAGGCACATGAAAATGCCTTCCAGTTCAGTTGCTCAGTCGTGTCCGACTCTTTGTGACACCATGAATCACAGCACGCCAGGCCTCATTGTCCATCACCAACTTCCAGAGTTCACCCAAACTCATGTCCATCGAGTCGGTGATGCCATCCAGCCATCTCATCGTCTGTCGTCCCCTTCTCTTGCCCCCAATCCCTCCCAGCCTCAGGATCTTTTCCAATGAGTCAGTTTTTCGCATCAGGTGGCCAAAGTACTGGAGTTTCATGGCTGCAGTCACCATCTGCAGTGATTTTGGAGCCCCCAAAAATAAAGTCTGACACTGTTTCCACTGTTTCCCCATCTATTTCCCATGAAGTGATGGGACCAGATTCCATGATCTTCATGTTCTGAATGTTGAGCCTTCAATGTTTTTGCTTTCCTCTTTCACTTTCATCAAGAGGCTCTTTAGTTCTTCTTCACTTTCTGCCATAAGGGTAGTGTCATCTGCATATCTGAGGTTATTGATAGTTCTCCCGGCAATCTGATTCCAGCTTCTATTTCTTCCAGCCTAGCGTTCTTCAGATAATTTCAATGTGACTGTCAAGCATGCCAGTTAAAGTTTAATGGTTTTTAAAAGTTTTCCTGGTATATACGTACGTACACACACATACATATTTTTATTTTTTATTTATTTTTTTTTTATTTATTGGCCACGCTGTGCGGCATGTGGGATCTTACTTCCCTGATCGGGGATTGAACCTGGGCCCCCTGCATTGCAAGCCCAGAGTCCTAACCACCAGACCACCAGGGAAGCCCCACACATACATATTTTTAAAATGAGCATTTAAGGAGGGAATTCTAGGTGTGTCAGAGAGTGATAAGATCATTAGGTCAGTCTGGAGATTATGAAACAGCTTGGCAGTTTTCAGCTTTTACAGTAATCTTTAGCTTTGTATCGGATACAGGGTTTACTATAGGTTGAATCTCTATTTGAATTCACTTCTGCTTCAAAGCTTCTATCTAGTAGGTTTGTTGATTCTTGTCTTCCCTTTTCTCTTCATAAAACTTACTAACAGACATAGTTTATCTGAAAATAGTTATTATTAGTCTAATTTTTTCTTATTTTTCCTTATTCCCATATGTATGTGTTGAGCTGATAAGGTGGGACAGTTATGTACGTGACACTACTATTTAGATATTATTAATTAATAGGTTATTATTTAGATACTATTTTTTTAAATAAGCATTTTGTTTTGATTTTAGGCATTGTGGTGTGACTTCATTATATCACAGGATAAGTCTGATGAGGACTACTGTAAGTTTCTTTTTGAAATTTTATTTGATCTTATGATTCCAAATGTTTATCTTATTTTTTTTTCCTAGTCAAAATAAGTAGCCACTAATAATAGTGGCTTAACTTGAGCATTTTTATGTTGTTCATTAAAGAATTTGTGCTATTGGAAATCGTAACTTGTATTTGGGAATCTTTTTTGAAAAAAAAATGCATGTTATCTTGTACTCCCTTTTCAGGTAGTGTTGAAGTGGAAAAATGCATATGTATATTGCAAAGCTCATGTATCAACATGCATAGCATAGAAGGAAAGGATTACATAGCTTCTTTACCTTTTCAGGTAAGTCTGAGTGTTTCAATCTTTTTGTGTTTTATTGGAGATTATTCTTGAATTAATTGATTTCAGAAGTATTGCTTCTCTCACATCGTGTAATCACAAATGTTATTTTTACTGAAATAAAATAGCTAATTTTAGCAGCTGTAATTGCTTGCCATTTCCATCCTTTGCCTAAAAAGTAAATTACCTAGTGAAGTGAACTGTGAAATCTTTTCTAGGAATTTTCTTCTTTTTTTCTGTTTAAGTGACATATGTAAGAAATCAGTTTGGTTATACTGAACCACTTGAGCAGTATTAGTTTTTTTCCTGTTTCTCATCATCTTTTTTCATGCCCTGATGCAGTCGTTACACTATAATCACATTTTGGTACTGATATTAGCCACTGGTGGAAATATTAGATCAAACTTTTCTTCCTTATATTTGATTTTCTCTTAGATATCCTTGTTAGAATTATAGATTGTTAGTCTGCAAAGCTCTTATTATATTGGAAGAAAAATTGAATGTTCTATATTGTTTCATAAAAACATGTTATAAAGAGTTGTTTCTTTTTCTTCTGTTTTTCCTTACCCTTTTACCAAATAGGTTGCAAATGTTTGGCCCACCAAATATGGATTGCTGTTTGAACGAAGCAGCTCTTCATGTGAGGTTCCTCCAGGTCCACCCAGGTACGCAGGTCAGAATATGATTCCTTGGGCTTTTTCTGCCGGTTCTTAGGTAAAATTGCTTACCCAAAAGTTTGGGATGATGATAATTTCCATGGTGTCAGTGCAGATAGATGCCTTTTCTCTCACTTCATCGTTGTATACTTATGAGTTGTATTGGCACTTCTCTCTGCACTTAATTATCTCAGCTTTTTGCCCTCAGGTAGTAAAACTGAGCAAACTCTTGGCTTAAAGATAGTAAGACTCAGTTCTTAGCTCTGCCATTTTTTTCCATCATGTTACTTTGGGCAAATCATTCGCTTTGGCATTAGTTTCCTTACCTGTTAAAGGAAGAATGTCTTTACTTCCTAGGTTTTATGCAGTTTTAACGAGCTAATGTATATAATCTTTGACATAGAGCTTCCTAGTCTTAGGTGTGTAATAAGTGATAATGTGTTTAGTTTGTCTCCCTAATCAGCTCTCAGCTCGCAGAAGGGCAGGAACATCCAGTTACCTGTCAGTGTGTTTCAAGGAGTAGATACTAAGTTTGAAGAAGATTGTTTACAGATTGTGATCTCTTTCTGTGTTCACACAGAAGGTCTGTTTTTTTTCCTTTTTTTTCAGTCACTCCTTAAAAAGCAGCTATTTAATTTACTTGAAGCATTTATTCTTCTTCCTTTTTTAAAGTACATGCCTTTGTAAATAGGTCTCTTTGCTAGCTGTCACAGACACAGTGCCACTAAGAAAAGTGTTTTTAAAAAATGACTGCCTTACGCCCCTCTCTCGGTTGGTTCTGTAAGGTGGTGTCGGTTGGTTCTGTAAGGTGGTGACGGCTGCTTGCGGGTCCTCCCTGGGCTACACTGAGTTTGTGGTGTGTGTGTGTGTGTGTGTGTGTGTGTG
>SJYW01034093.1:540995-557665 GCA_006410735.1 Raphicerus campestris
AATGTGAGCATCTAGTTCAACCTTCCAGTTATAGAAAGTATGGGAACTAGAGGGTAAATTTTTAAAGTATCGTGAGATGAGGCATGGGTTGGAGGTATAGATGAAACAAGAATGGCCAGAGGTTAATAATTATTGGCTAACGCGAGGAGATCCAAGCAGTCCATTCTGAAGGATATCAGCCCTGGGATTTCTTTGAAAGGAATGATGCTAAAGCTGAAACTCTAGTACTTTGGCCACCTCATGCGAAGAGTTGACTCATTGGAAAAGACTGATGCTGGAAGGATTTGGGAGCAGGAGGAGAAGGGGACAACAGAGGATGAAATGGCTGGATGGCATCACTGACTCGATGGACATGAATCTGAGTGAACTCCGGGAGTTGGTGATGAGCAGGGAGGCCTGGCATGCTGCGATTCATGGGGTCGCAGAGTCAGACATGACTGAGCGACTGAACTGGACTGAATGAGTATTCATTATGTTATTCTGTTTACTTTGTATTTGAAATTTTCCATAATTAAAAATAGAAGGAAAAAAACACTACAAGAAAAGAATTGTATGAATTCAGAATATGGAACAGTCTACACTCTGGCCTCTTTAAAAAGTTAGTCAAGGAGCAGGAAAGAAAGATGGGATCTGTTCTAGGTTCAGTTCAGTTCAAGGACATCACCAAATGCAGTATTTTTTGGATGTCGTTAAATGAACTTTGAGTCTTGGTTTGAGAACCAGCTGGGGCTGGAGCACTAGGACGACCTGAGGTGTGGGATGGGGAGGGAGGTGGGGGCGTTCAGGATGGGGAACACAAGCACACTCATGGTGGACCTATGTCAGTGTATGGCAAACCCACTACAGTAATGAAAAGTAATTAGCTTCCAATTAAAATAAATTTATATTAAAAAAAGACATTCTTGAGAAAATTCGAAATAGTTGAAAATGGACTGGATATCAGGTGCTAGTAGAAAATTACATTTTTTCCTCAAGTGGTATGACAGTTTGTAGGTTAAACCTATAGGTTTAATAGGAATATGTCTTCAGTTTTAGGAAATAGATGATGAGGTGGAAATACATGTGCTTAGGGGTGAAGTGATGATGTGTGCAATTTTTAAACATCACCTCCCTACTCCCCACATCCTCATGTATAAGAATGTACACATAAACAGATACACAAAAGGTTAGTAATAACCGTCAGGTTTAGGTGAGACAGATGTTCACTGTACCGTTTCAGCTTTTCTTATTGAAAGATTTTAGGATATCAGGTTGGGGGCAAAATGAAAGCAGTTTTGATAGTTGAATTAATTGTTAGCCTATTGACAGAAGGTTTTAGAGTCTTTTTATTCATGTGAAGTTCCTCATTTGTAAACCTGAAATCATATCTCAACACTGCTTTTTTTCCCCGTTAACTATTTTATGATGAGTATTATATTCTAATCTTATAACAATTTATTAGGAAGGATAAAGTGAATTATTCCCAAATTTTAGACGATGTGTGAAAGCATTTCTGTATAGGAGTGTTGAAGCCAGTGATCTTTTTGATGATAATTTTCCCCCCATGTAACATTGTAAATGTAGTTAATGATACCGAAACATGGTTAAAATGACAAATTTTATGTTATGTATATTTTACCACAATTAAAAAGGCACATGAAAATGCCTTCCAGTTCAGTTGCTCAGTCGTGTCCGACTCTTTGTGACACCATGAATCACAGCACGCCAGGCCTCATTGTCCATCACCAACTTCCAGAGTTCACCCAAACTCATGTCCATCGAGTCGGTGATGCCATCCAGCCATCTCATCGTCTGTCGTCCCCTTCTCTTGCCCCCAATCCCTCCCAGCCTCAGGATCTTTTCCAATGAGTCAGTTTTTCGCATCAGGTGGCCAAAGTACTGGAGTTTCATGGCTGCAGTCACCATCTGCAGTGATTTTGGAGCCCCCCAAAATAAAGTCTGACACTGTTTCCACTGTTTCCCCATCTATTTCCCATGAAGTGATGGGACCAGATTCCATGATCTTCATGTTCTGAATGTTGAGCCTTCAATGTTTTTGCTTTCCTCTTTCACTTTCATCAAGAGGCTCTTTAGTTCTTCTTCACTTTCTGCCATAAGGGTAGTGTCATCTGCATATCTGAGGTTGTTGATAGTTCTCTCGGCAATCTTGATTCCAGCTTCTATTTCTTCCAGCCTAGCGTTCTTCAGATAATTTCAGTGTGACTGTCAAGCATGCCAGTTAAAGTTTAATGGTTTTTAAAAGTTTTCCTGGTATATACGTACGTACACACACATACATATTTTTAAAATGAGCATTTAAGGAGGGAATTCTAGGTGTGTCAGAGAGTGATAAGATCATTAGGTCAGTCTGGAGATTATGAAACAGCTTGGCAGTTTTCAGCTTTTACAGTAATCTTTAGCTTTGTATCAGATACAGGGTTTACTATAGGTTGAATCTCTATTTGAATTCACTTCTGCTTCAAAGCTTCTATCTAGTAGGTTTGTTGATTCTTGTCTTCCCTTTTCTCTTCATAAAACTTACTAACAGACATAGTTTATCTGAAAATAGTTATCATTAGTCTAATTTTTTCTTATTTTTCCTTATTCCCATATGTATGTGTTGAGCTGATAAGGTGGGACAGTTATGTACGTGACACTACTATTTAGATATTATTAATTAATAGGTTATTATTTAGATACTATTTTTTTAAATAAGCATTTTGTTTTGATTTTAGGCATTGTGGTGTGACTTCATTATATCACAGGATAAGTCTGATGAGGACTACTGTAAGTTTCTTTTTGAAATTTTATTTGATCTTATGATTCCAAATGTTTATCTTATTTTTTTTTCCTAGTCAAAATAAGTAGCCACTAATAATAGTGGCTTAACTTGAGCATTTTTATGTTGTTCATTAAAGAATTTGTGCTATTGGAAATCGTAACTTGTATTTGGGAATCTTTTTTGAAAAAAAAATGCATGTTATCTTGTACTCCCTTTTCAGGTAGTGTTGAAGTGGAAAAATGCATATGTATATTGCAAAGCTCATGTATCAACATGCATAGCATAGAAGGAAAGGATTACATAGCTTCTTTACCTTTTCAGGTAAGTCTGAGTGTTTCAATCTTTTTGTGTTTTATTGGAGATTATTCTTGAATTAATTGATTTCAGAAGTATTGCTTCTCTCACATCGTGTAATCACAAATGTTATTTTTACTGAAATAAAATAGCTAATTTTAGCAGCTGTAATTGCTTGCCATTTCCATCCTTTGCCTAAAAAGTAAATTACCTAGTGAAGTGAACTGTGAAATCTTTTCTAGGAATTTTCTTCTTTTTTTCTGTTTAAGTGACATATGTAAGAAATCAGTTTGGTTATACTGAACCACTTGAGCAGTATTAGTTTTTTTCCTGTTTCTCATCATCTTTTTTCATGCCCTGATGCAGTCGTTACACTATAATCACATTTTGGTACTGATATTAGCCACTGGTGGAAATATTAGATCAAACTTTTCTTCCTTATATTTGATTTTCTCTTAGATATCCTTGTTAGAATTATAGATTGTTAGTCTGCAAAGCTCTTATTATATTGGAAGAAAAATTGAATGTTCTATATTGTTTCATAAAAACATGTTATAAAGAGTTGTTTCTTTTTCTTCTGTTTTTCCTTACCCTTTTACCAAATAGGTTGCAAATGTTTGGCCCACCAAATATGGATTGCTGTTTGAACGAAGCAGCTCTTCATGTGAGGTTCCTCCAGGTCCACCCAGGTATGCAGGTCAGAATATGATTCCTTGGGCTTTTTCTGCCGGTTCTTAGGTAAAATTGCTTACCCAAAAGTTTGGGATGATGATAATTTCCATGGTGTCAGTGCAGATAGATGCCTTTTCTCTCACTTCATCGTTGTATACTTATGAGTTGTATTGGCACTTCTCTCTGCACTTAATTATCTCAGCTTTTTGCCCTCAGGTAGTAAAACTGAGCAAACTCTTGGCTTAAAGATAGTAAGACTCAGTTCTTAGCTCTGCCATTTTTTTCCATCATGTTACTTTGGGCAAATCATTCGCTTTGGCATTAGTTTCCTTACCTGTTAAAGGAAGAATGTCTTTACTTCCTAGGTTTTATGCAGTTTTAACGAGCTAATGTATATAATCTTTGACATAGAGCTTCCTAGTCTTAGGTGTGTAATAAGTGATAATGTGTTTAGTTTGTCTCCCTAATCAGCTCTCAGCTCGCAGAAGGGCAGGAACATCCAGTTACCTGTCAGTGTGTTTCAAGGAGTAGATACTAAGTTTGAAGAAGATTGTTTACAGATTGTGATCTCTTTCTGTGTTCACACAGAAGGTCTGTTTTTTTTCCTTTTTTTTCAGTCACTCCTTAAAAAGCAGCTATTTAATTTACTTGAAGCATTTATTCTTCTTCCTTTTTTAAAGTACATGCCTTTGTAAATAGGTCTCTTTGCTAGCTGTCACAGACACAGTGCCACTAAGAAAAGTGTTTTTAAAAAATGACTGCCTTACGCCCCTCTCTCGGTTGGTTCTGTAAGGTGGTGTCGGTTGGTTCTGTAAGGTGGTGACGGCTGCTTGCGGGTCCTCCCTGGGCTACACTGAGTTTGTGGTGTGTGTGTGTGTGTGTGTGTGTGTGTGTGGGCTACACTGAATTTGTGGTGGTGGGGGGGGTGTGTAGACTTACTTTGCATAAGAGAGATTTCTAGAAAGAAAACCGAAGATACTGTGAAAAACGGTATGTCAGAATTCAAAGGGTTGCTCTTTGAGACTGTAGGTTTCTAGTTGCTAGTCTGCAGAAGACATTTCTTTGCAATGAATGTTCAAAATTTGTGCACAAATGGAGTTATCTTGGGTTGGTGATTGATTGTTTATTTGTCTTTATTAGAGAACCTTTACCCACTCTATTCAGCATGCTGCATCCACTGGATGAAATTACGCCACTTGTTTGTAAATCTGGAAGTAAGTGTATTTTTATAAATTCTTTTACGTAGACTCTTATTTCAGTTTGGGAGTGGGGAGGAAATAAAGGAGGTTATGAAAATTTGATTTGTTTTATAAAGATAAAATAATTTAAGCATTAAAAAATAATTATGAAAATAATTCATATTAATTACTTCATTGAATATCCTGGTATTGACTTTAAACAACTCTTCTTTTAGTAAAAATAGAGCCAGGAATAGTGATAGATTTTCTAACTTACCTGTAGATGACGCTGTACTCTGTTTCTAAGTAATTAATAATAAATGAACAGTACTTAGATAAACTAAAATTGTTTCTTTTCTCTGGAAAAAAGAAATGGAGGGCCTTAGACCTTTATGGTGTAAATTTTAATATTTCACTTACCCTGCTCATAATATAATTTTCTGGGACTCAATTTTTTAATATTTTCTAGATGTATTTCTAGATGCTTATTTTAAAATTTATATGTGACCAAACATAGATTATTATGAACAATGATACTTGAAGGCTAAAAAAAAAAATTACATTCTTCAACCAGTTTTAAGGACATAGTCCCAAGTATATATTCTGAAATACCACTGAGATTTTTATCTTCTCTATCAGGGCTTGGCAAACTACAAATAAATCCAGCTTATTTTCCTAAGCCTTATGAGCTAAGAGTGGTTTCAACCTTTTTAAAAGATTGTAGGAAAAAAACGAAATAAATTACGCTACCAAGTTAGTTTGTGGTCTGCAGTGCCTAAACTATTTACTCTTTGGCCTTATACCGAACAAGTTTGTTGATAATTCTGTATTATACTGCTAACAACTGCAAACAACCTAAGCACACGTGTCAGAGCAAAGGGTTGAATGGTATGCAGCCATTATTGCTCATGTTTTTGAATAATATTTGGTAATCTCAGGAATTGCTTATTCGTGTTAAGTAAGGTACAAAACTAAATGCAATATGATTCTAATTTTGTAAAAACAAAAAATATGTCTGTATAGGAAAACAAAACTAGGAGGAATGCTCCTAAATATTTTAGTAATATTTTGAGTGGAATTATGAGTGATTTTTCTTTCTTTATAATGTACTTCTTAATTTTATAACCCAATTCTTTCAAATTTTTTAATAATGAGAGGACAACATTTCGGAAACTATCAAATAAGGAAATAGGAACTTGTTTGTGGTACTATAGATGTAAACGCTGAACTCACTAGGAAAAAACTTATTTTTGCCTGTCTTCCCAGTAAAACAGAAACAGTAGTGTACTGTTCAGCACTGTTTGAATGGTTACCATAGAGGACAGATTTCATACAGAAGAAAAGAACCACTAAGGAAGTCAAATTTGGCAGAATAGTGATTAAAATTTATAAATAAGTCAGTTATTAAAGGAATCATGGACCTTTTTACCTGTGGTTGATGAGTTTAATGGCTTAAATTCATTAACATTTAAGTACATGTGTGTGATATAAAAGCTCATAACATTCTCATCTTTAATATGTTTGAAGAAATTGATGCCCAAAGTAAATGTATTAAAAATGGAGTTAATTATGTCATATTAATAGATTAATGGATTTTATGCTTTAACTACCTTCATTTCTCTGTGTCTTTAGGAATTGCAGGAAGTCACTTCATAAACAACAGTCTCATGAAGCCCATTGTCCTATACTTGATCATTTCTGTTTTATCTTTAAGGTCTTTTTGGTTCATCACGGGTACAGTATGTTGTAGATCATGCGATGAAAATTGTCTTCCTCCACACCGATCCCTCCATAGTCATGACCTATGACACTGTTCAGGGTCTACATTCTGTGTGGGCTCTCCGGAGAGTCAAAACAGAGGTAAGGGTGAAGGCAAGTCACTTCTTAACAGAAAAAGAGAGTTAATACTGAAAACTTGCATTTTTTTTTTACCAGTCATTAAAAATTATTTTAAAATTTTATTTTTAATTGGAGAATAACTGCTTTACAGTATTCTCTTGGTTTCTGCCATACATCAATATGAACCAGCCATAGACATACATATGTCCCTCCGCCTTGAACCTGCCTCTCTCCTCCCACCCCAGCCCACCCCCTAGGTTGTCACAGAGCCCCAGTGTGAGCTCCCTGAGTCGTACAGCAGGGTCCCACTGGCTCTGTTTTATGTGTGGCAGCCTGTATGCCTCCATGCTCCTCTCTCCACCCGCCCCCTTCTGCTTCCCCCACTGTGTCCACAGTCTGTCATGCCTGCGTCTCCACTGCTGCCCTGCAAATAGACTCACCAGCAGTATACCACCTTTCTATACTCCGTATATGTCTGTTAATGTATGATATTTGTTTGTATGTTTTTAGAAGACTCACTTGTGAAACAAATTGAATATCTTAGGAAAAAAAATGTTATGTCTTTAATAACTGGCAACTACCCTGCAAGAAAATTGCCCTTCTAATCTAATTATCATCCCTTCCCCGGCCCCCTTCATTTTGACTTAAGGAAGGGAATGTTGTTTTAAAGTTCTCTGAACAGGGGAGCACCCCCCAGAACGTGGCTACCAGCAGCTCGCTCACAGCACACCTCAGAAGCCTCTCCAAGGGCGACTCCCCTGTGGCTTCCCCCTTCCAGAACTACTCCTCCATCCACAGCCAGAGCCGCTCCGCCTCCTCGCCCAGCCTGCACTCCCGTTCACCTTCCATTTCCAACATGGCAGCTCTCAGGTGGGACTTCAGTGTGGACATGCTCCCTTGTTTTAAACAAGATGTCTCAAGAAAAAGATACCTTCTTTTTAAACTTTCTGTTGTGCTTGGGAGGATTTAAAATTTCTCTTGACAGCTCCTGAGTACCTTTTAGAAAAAAAGCAGTATGCCCATTGAGCTACTTTTACCAAGGTTCCAGGCCTACTGTGTTGCCTTGCCTGTGAGTCATACTTAGTTAGAAGCTGCCAATTCTTGTTGTTAAGAGTGCCGCATTGTTACCACTCCTTGGCAGCAGTTTGGTGAATATTAATTCCAGAGATATTTTGATACTACTTTCTTTTGTCTTAGTTTGTTTTAGCTTTTGTTTTTATTAGTATCTATATAATCTGGGTTTTGTTAATATGTGTGTGTCTGAGTACCTAAGAACATAGTTTAGACTTTTTTGAATAAGCGATTCCTTTTCTAAGGCAGAAGATGAACTGATTTTCAGTTAAAAAAAGAATTACTCCAGCAGGAGTTCTAAATCTTTAGAATATAATAAAGTGTGTTAACAAGCCATGTNTGATTAAAATTTATAAATAAGTCAGTTATTAAAGGAATCATGGACCTTTTTACCTGTGGTTGATGAGTTTAATGGCTTAAATTCATTAACATTTAAGTACATGTGTGTGATATAAAAGCTCATAACATTCTCATCTTTAATATGTTTGAAGAAATTGATGCCCAAAGTAAATGTATTAAAAATGGAGTTAATTATGTCATATTAATAGATTAATGGATTTTATGCTTTAACTACCTTCATTTCTCTGTGTCTTTAGGAATTGCAGGAAGTCACTTCATAAACAACAGTCTCATGAAGCCCATTGTCCTATACTTGATCATTTCTGTTTTATCTTTAAGGTCTTTTTGGTTCATCACGGGTACAGTATGTTGTAGATCATGCGATGAAAATTGTCTTCCTCCACACCGATCCCTCCATAGTCATGACCTATGACACTGTTCAGGGTCTACATTCTGTGTGGGCTCTCCGGAGAGTCAAAACAGAGGTAAGGGTGAAGGCAAGTCACTTCTTAACAGAAAAAGAGAGTTAATACTGAAAACTTGCATTTTTTTTTTACCAGTCATTAAAAATTATTTTAAAATTTTATTTTTAATTGGAGAATAACTGCTTTACAGTATTCTCTTGGTTTCTGCCATACATCAATATGAACCAGCCATAGACATACATATGTCCCTCCGCCTTGAACCTGCCTCTCTCCTCCCACCCCAGCCCACCCCCTAGGTTGTCACAGAGCCCCAGTGTGAGCTCCCTGAGTCGTACAGCAGGGTCCCACTGGCTCTGTTTTATGTGTGGCAGCGTGTATGCCTCCATGCTCCTCTCTCCACCCGCCCCCTTCTGCTTCCCCCACTGTGTCCACAGTCTGTCATGCCTGCGTCTCCACTGCTGCCCTGCAAATAGACTCACCAGCAGTATACCACCTTTCTATACTCCGTATATGTCTGTTAATGTATGATATTTGTTTGTATGTTTTTAGAAGACTCACTTGTGAAACAAATTGAATATCTTAGGAAAAAAAATGTTATGTCTTTAATAACTGGCAACTACCCTGCAAGAAAATTGCCCTTCTAATCTAATTATCATCCCTTCCCCGGCCCCCTTCATTTTGACTTAAGGAAGGGAATGTTGTTTTAAAGTTCTCTGAACAGGGGAGCACCCCCCAGAACGTGGCTACCAGCAGCTCGCTCACAGCACACCTCAGAAGCCTCTCCAAGGGCGACTCCCCTGTGGCTTCCCCCTTCCAGAACTACTCCTCCATCCACAGCCAGAGCCGATCCGCCTCCTCGCCCAGCCTGCACTCCCGTTCACCTTCCATTTCCAACATGGCAGCTCTCAGGTGGGACTTCAGTGTGGACATGCTCCCTTGTTTTAAACAAGATGTCTCAAGAAAAAGATACCTTCTTTTTAAACTTTCTGTTGTGCTTGGGAGGATTTAAAATTTCTCTTGACAGCTCCTGAGTACCTTTTAGAAAAAAAGCAGTATGCCCATTGAGCTACTTTTACCAAGGTTCCAGGCCTACTGTGTTGCCTTGCCTGTGAGTCATACTTAGTTAGAAGCTGCCAATTCTTGTTGTTAAGAGTGCCGCATTGTTACCACTCCTTGGCAGCAGTTTGGTGAATATTAATTCCAGAGATATTTTGATACTACTTTCTTTTGTCTTAGTTTGTTTTAGCTTTTGTTTTTATTAGTATCTATATAATCTGGGTTTTGTTAATATGTGTGTGTCTGAGTACCTAAGAACATAGTTTAGACTTTTTTGAATAAGCGATTCCTTTTCTAAGGCAGAAGATGAACTGATTTTCAGTTAAAAAAAGAATTACTCCAGCAGGAGTTCTAAATCTTTAGAATATAATAAAGTGTGTTAACAAGCCATGTAAGTAGCTGTTCTTTTTTTTTTAAATTGTATTTCTGACTGGGTTTTTGCTTTGAATGTTTGCATGAATACATAGAGTTTGGAAAGCTTTATTGAAAAGTGTGTCATGTCAGCCTGCATTATTAATGATGGTGCCCTCTTTTCTCTGTTTGTTTTGCAGTCGTGCTCATTCCCCTGCCTTAGGAGTATACTCTTTTTCAGGGGTGCAAAGGTTCAACCTTTCAAGCCATAATCAGTCTCCAAAGAGACACAGTTTTTCTCATTCTCCAAGTAGTAATTCTAATGGCTCCTTTCTTGCACCAGAAACAGAGCCCATTGTTCCTGAGCTTTGTATCGACCACTTATGGACAGAAACGATTACTCGCCTGAGGTTTGAAGGATATATTTTTATATTGAAAGAAAAATAATGCTAAAAGTTTTAGAAAACACTTGATATTCTGTGTAAAGCTTCTTGCTATAAGCAGTTATAAATACTTACAAAAATGTATAGAAATATAAAAGGCTACCTAAGTTTCAGTAGAGAATATTAGTGATATTAAGATGATCATAAAAATATTCTTTTGTCATTTGCTATTTCTTCCTTAACTGTGTAGTAGTAATCTCTCCCATTTGAAGTGTTTACTGTTTTAGGGAAAAACAGTTAATTTGTGTAGTTTAGGCAACTTGGCGTTTTATAGCATTTTTCTTAAGTTTTGTCTTTGTTAGTTAAGTATCAGCTGTTCTTCTGTGAAACACCACTAGATCTCCATTCTACATGAACTTCCTCCTTTTATCTTTTCTTTAATCATTCATTCACTCAGTGCCAGTGTGTGTTAGTGGCTGTGGTTTATTAGCAAACAGGTCACTGTCCCTGTCCTAAAAAAGAGACATCTGGAGGGTGGTGGCACTGCAGATCTGCAGACAGGGCTTTGAAAAGACAACTGGGTATTTTCTGGGTGGGTAAGTGAACAGGGCACAGTAGTTAGAGGGGATCAGGAGAAAAGTTAGGAAGTGTGAATGTGTGGTATGTTCCAGGAATTAAAAATACTGTCAGTTTGTTTATGTAGAAGAAGAGGAAAGGGCTGAGAAAGGGGAGGTGGGGAGAGAGAGCTGTTTGGGCTGTTCTGTCTCATGAAAGCTGTAACGAGGTGCTTTATGTGTGGGTCATAAGTATAGGGGGAAGAGCAGTCACTTAACAGTGGTGACTGAAGCAAGACAGCTGGATTGGAATTTATGGAGTGTGTAGAGGTTGGGTTCCTGGGGTGCCTGGAGGGCCTGTGGATGAACAGGGGTTCTGGTAACCCTCTGGGATCCAAGATAGTAATCAAAGGTACATGTGGTGTCTAGGCCTTTTCTTTAGGAGAGGGTTTAACATTCATTAGATTCCCAGTCTGTGACCTCTGAATAGTTAAAACCAGGCTGTGTAGAATCAAAAAGGGCTAGGGACTGAAGTCCTGGGAACTTAATGTTTGGGGAGGAGGTTGGTGAAAAGAGAGAAAATTACTGCAGACAGAGAGCAAGGGAGGTCAGGTGGGGGAAGCAGCAGGACAAGTCATGGAACACGAGGAAGGAGACTTGAGACAAAGGTGTCAGTGGTGTCAGATGCTGGTGAAGTGTGGCTGTGAGGGTGGGCTCAGAGAGGCGGTGCCTGCTGGCAGTGAGTTCCCTGGCGGCCTTGTGCAGAGCACCCCGGGTGAGGTAGGGTGTAGTGGGATGGGGTGGAAAATGTCAGTGGGGACTGGAGGGGTGAGGATGGATGCCCAGACTGTCCATGGAGTCCTTTGAGTGGAAATGAGGGTCCAAAACTAGCTAGAGGGCACCTCAGGGTCCAGGGAGGGTTTCATTTTTCCCGAACTATGTTAGAGAAAATTCATCTTGCTCTTTGCCTCTAAATACCTCAGTGTGTTTCTCTAGAGAGTAAGGATACTTTTTACCGAACCATGCTACCATTTTTACAGTCAGCTAAGCAGCCAGTAAGTCCTTCGTATAATCTGATGTTTTAGTACATCTGTGTATTGAAAGACTCATTTTAAAGTGAGAGAGTAGGCTGCAAAGATTACACGCCCAGAGCAGGAGAGCATTGAAAATACGGGGAAGAGGAAGTGACTGATGGAACAAGGAGCCAGATGGGAGCTCAGGAGGAGAGATAGGCCCTGGGGAGAAAGAAGGTGATGATTACCAGCTAGGCCGCATTGGGGGCCTCGCTGGGGGCCAGTGAGGTGCGGGCCACACCTGTGCGCTTAGGCCAGCCGGTCAGGGATACTTGGAGAAAAGTGGAGACATGACTNCTGTCCATGGAGTCCTTTGAGTGGGAATGAGGGTCCAAAACTAGCTAGAGGGCACCTCAGGGTCCAGGGAGGGTTTCATTTTTCCCGAACTATGTTAGAGAAAATTCATCTTGCTCTTTGCCTCTAAATACCTCAGTGTGTTTCTCTAGAGAGTAAGGATACTTTTTACCGAACCATGCTACCATTTTTACAGTCAGCTAAGCAGCCAGTAAGTCCTTCGTATAATCTGATGTTTTAGTACATCTGTGTATTGAAAGACTCATTTTAAAGTGAGAGAGTAGGCTGCAAAGATGACACGCCCAGAGCAGGAGAGCATTGAAAATACGGGGAAGAGGAAGTGACTGATGGAACAAGGAGCCAGATGGGAGTTCAGGAGGAGAGATAGGCCCTGGGGAGAAAGAAGGTTGGATATACTGGAGATGCTTATTTTACAGTTCCAGTCTTTNGGTTGAAGTAGGTTCCATTTTTGTTCCTTATATATAACATAAAAATTCCCTGTATTTAAAAATCAATTGTTTGGGGACTTCCCTGGCAATTCAGTGGTTAAGACTGCATGCTGCCAATGTGGGCTGGCGGTTGAGGTAGGTCATAGGTTCGATCCCTTATCAGGGAACTAAATGCTATGTGCTGCATTGTATGGCCCCAAATTTAAAATGGAAAGAAAATACTGTCACTAAAAGAAAAAGTCATTTCTCCTTAAATACCTTATTGCTAAGTTGGATATACTGGAGATGCTTATTTTACAGTTCCAGTCTTTTGCACTGCTCTGCAAAGAAACTTTTGAGAATAGAGAATTTGGGGGTATGGTTTAAAAAAGAGAGGTGAAGTGGAACCTAATCTTAGAGAGTAAGGGTAGATTGGAGAGGTCATGTTATAAAAAGTCTGACCCTGTAGACCTTGTAAGAGATAGGAATTTAAGTTTGCATTACTTTGACAGTAGGCAACTAGCATAGTGTAGAATTAAAAAGTCTGTAGGTAATGATTCCATTTATTGTAATTTCTCCCAAAAAGCTATGTAGTTGGTGGACTCAGAATCAGAGCTGAGAGGAATCTTAGAGATGATGAAGTTCAGTTCTTAGAAGTACTTTTGTGTCTTCGAGGTTGTTGTTTGGCCTAATTAGTATTTCTTGTATTTTCAAAGAATTTTTATTAATATCTGAGGTAGATTTTTAAGCCAGTGCCACCATTTTCTTTATTAATATATCTATTACAGGAAGAAAAATTCACAAGCCTCCAAAGTTTTTATTACATCTGACCTATGTGGGCAGAAGTTCTTGTGCTATTTAGTAGAGTCTGAGCTCCAGTTACGGTAAGTGTTTCTCATTTAATCAGCGTAAATAAATTTGTGTTTAGTGATTAGTTGCTCAGTTGTGTCTGACTCTTTATGACTCTCTGGACTGTTGCCCGCCAGGCTACTCTGTCCATGGAATTCTCCATTAACAATACTGAAGTGGGTTGCCATTTCCTTCTCCAGGGAATCTTCCTGACCCAGGGATCGAACCTGTGCTTCTCTCTCTGGGGCTGTTCTTTCTTTTCTTTCTTCTCTTTCTCTCTCTCTCTCTTTTTTTTTTTTGCATAATAACTTTATTGAAATAATTTATATACCATAAAATTAACATGTTTTAAGTGTATAATTAAATGATTTTTAGTAAATTTACAATTGTGCAACATCACTACAAGCCAGTTTTAAAACTTCCTCTATCACTTTTGAAAGATCTTTTATGCTTAACTTTAGTCACTCTGTTCCCATTCCCAGCCTCAGACCAGCAGAATATAGGCTTTCTGCCCATGCAAGTTTGCCTTTTCTGGATATTTTATATACATAGAATCATACAGTAGATAGTCTTTTGTGTCTGCTACCTTCTTTCACTTGTTTTTTAGGACCCACCACATTGTAACGTGTGTAAACATTTCATTCCTCTTACTGTGTAGTACCACATTTTGTTCATTGGTTGATGGATATTTGGTTTGTTTCTACTCTTGACCATTGTGAGTTATGGCACTATGATCATTGGAGCCAAAATCTTTGTGTGGACATATGTGATTCATGTACACAGATAGGTAGATAGCTAGGAGTGGATCAAGTGATAAATTCATTGTCAGCCTTTTTTTTGGGGGGGGGGTCCTCTGAGGCATTTTATTTGTATGTATTACATCCCTAGAGAAAAAATCCAAGGATTTTTCCCTCCTGTGGGTTTTTGTTGCTTCCTCATGGTCCGTGATTCCAGCTGAGGTTGTCAGTACAACGAAACCAAACTGACGGGGAGCAGGTTATTTGGCCATTTTTCTAGATCTTTGAGTTGCACATCAAATGTGGGGCTGATCACTCCATACTTACTTAGCCTGCCTATGAGGTTCACAGCAATTTTCCCAGCCCTGTGTGTCAGGGTCTAGCCCCGGTGGATCTAGGGAAATCGAAGCAGGGACGGCGTTGGCGAGGAAAAACTTACTTACTTATTAATATAGGATTAGATTAGGAAGAAATAAGTGTAGTAGGAAAATTAAGTGGAGAAAGGAGGCTGAATAACTTGGTTTACATGGAAATCCAATAAAGTTTTAGACAAAGAACTTGCACCATCTACGTTGGGCAACTGGCGTCTGTTTGAATATTGGAGAGTGCCCTGCCTTGGGCTCTCTTACAGATCTTAGAAGCCAGGACAAGTAAGTAGACTTGGTGAGCCTCCACGTCCCAGATGGAAATTCAGCCTGAAAGTAAAGAGGAGACAGGAGACACCGGGGAAACCAGTCCAGCGACTGGCTCCGGCCCCTATTGTCTAGAAAGGCCTTTTATACCTTTTAGATTATACATAAAGATCAATGGGTAATACAAAATTATGCAGTGTTAGCAGCCCAGACTTTTATCAAAACCAGGCTTTTCTCTCTGCATATCTAGTTGTATACACAAGTCTTAGGTAATTTACATCATCTTCTGGCCAAAAAGGGCCAATTAACATTTTACAGCCTTTTTTTTGATAAGGGTCCGTTAACTAGAAGACTTATTTGTTTTGATCTTCCCAAAGTCTGGTGCCACTCTCAGNGATAAAGAACCAGTCTGCCAATGCAGGAAATGCAGGTTTGATCCCCAGGTTGGGAAGGTCCCCAGAGAAGGAAATGGCAGCCCAGTATTCTTGCCTGGGAAATCCCATGAACAGAGGATCCTGGTGGGCTTTCATCCATGGGGTTGCAAAGGAGTTGGACATGACAGCGATTAAGCAACAGCAACTTGGAGGTCTAGGTCTCATGGTCATTAGATAGATTGGCATTATGAACACATTGCAGTTGGGGAAGCTTCAGTGAATGTAGATACATTATTTTTTAGTAAAAGGAGAAAAGGTTAACTGAAGTTTTATAAAGTATAGTTTTAAAATTAATGTATGGTCAGGTTTATTAACTCTCAGAGTTTTAGTAAAGTTCAGTTCAGTTCAGTCGCTCAGTCATGTCTGACTCTGTCCCCATGAATCACAGCACGCCAGGCCTCCCTCTCCATCACCAACTCCCGGAGTTCACTCAGACTCATGTCCATCTAGTCCGTGAAGCCATCCAGCCATTTCATCCTTGGTCGTCCCCTTCTCCTCCTGCCCCCAATCCCTCCCAGCATCAGAGTCTTTTCCAACTCTTTTTCCAACTCTTCTCATGAGGTGGCCAAAGTACTGGAGTTTCAGCTTTAGCATCATTCCTTCCAAAGAAATCCCAGGGCTGATCTCCTTCAGAATGGACTGGTTGTATCTCCTTGCAGTCCAAGGGACTCTCAAGGGTCTTCTCCAACACCACAGTTCAAAAGCATCAATTCTTGAGTGCTCAGCCTTTTTCACAGTCCAACTCTTACATCCATACATGAGGACTGGGAAAACCATAGCCTTGACTAGACGGACCTTAGTCGGCAAAGTAATGTCTCTGCTTTTGAATATGGTATCTAGGTTGGTCATAACTTTTCTTCCAAGGAGTAAGCGTCTTTTAATTTCATGGCTTGTAGTCACCATCTGCAGTGATTTTGGAGCCTCCCAAAGTAAAGTCTGACACTGTTTCCACTGTTTCCCCATCTATTTCCCATGAAGTGATGGGACCGGATGCCATGATCTTTGTTTTCTGAATGTTGAGCTGTAAGCCAACTTTTTCACTCTCCTCTTTCACTTTCATCAAGAGGCTTTTTAGTTCCTCTTCACTTTCTGCCATAAGGGTAGTGTCATCTGCATCAGTTCAGTTCAGTTCAGTTGCTCAGTCGTGTCCAACTCTTTGCGACCCCATGAATCACAGCACGCCAGCCCTCCCTGTTCATTACCATCTCTCAGAGTTCACTCAGACTCATGTCCATCGAGTCCGTGTCCATCGAGTCCGTGATGCCATCCAGCCATCTCATCCTCGGTCGTCCCCCTCTCC
>SJYW01034093.1:562709-582093 GCA_006410735.1 Raphicerus campestris
TCTCCTCTTTCACTTTCATCAAGAGGCCTTTAGCTCCTCTTCACTTTCTGCCATAAGGGTGGTGTCATCTCCATATCTGAGGTTATTGATATACGTTAAATGTATATACTATGTAGTATGTTGGCTGTCTCTTTTTAAACAGTTGTGAAATTTACATACAGAACAATGTAAACTTTACACGTGTAAAGTATGAAATTTAAATATACACAATTTGAAGAATAATGAAGTGAACATTCATATGGCCTCTACCCAGGTTAGGAAATAGGATGTTGCCCATAGTTTTACAGTCTCCTGGTATTCTCTCCCCTGTCATCCTCATCCCCCAGAGGTAAAGTGTCTTTTCTTGCCATAAATCAGTCCCTGATTTTTTGTTCCTACTTTCTGCAATTATATCACTAAAGAATAAGTTGTTTCTTTGTATATGAATTTTCATATAAATGAAAAATACCATATACTCTTCTCTGACTTGACTATTTTGCTCATTATTATATTGTTGAGTATTTTTAGATATATTTTTATAGACACAAAGCTGTTGTTGACTCACTGTTACAGTTTTCCATTATATGATTACACCAGAACTTTACCAGCCATGAGGATTGTTTTGTTGTTTCTGCTGTTTCTTCTGATAAACAATGCTTAAAGCGTTTTGAAAAAACATGTATCTCCTAGTCTTTAGAATATATGCATATTCAACTTAGCCTGGTGGTGCCGTATTGTTTTCCAAAGTGTAGGTTGTATCAGGTTTGCAAGGTTGAACTCCTTGCCTCCAGCAATGTGTGAATTCTCAAAGCTTCTTCAGTGTTAGTGCTAAGTCACTTCAGTCATGTCAGACTCTTTGCGATCCTATGAGCACAGCTTGCCAGGCTCCTCTGTACATGAGATTCTCCAGACAAGAATACTGAAGTGAGTTGCCATTTCCTTCTCTGGGGATCTTCCTGACCCTGCATCTCTTACATCTCTTGCATTGGCAGGTGGGTTCTTTACCACTAGCTTCCCACTTGGGAAGCCCCAGTCTTCATTACATTATTGCTAATCCAAAGTACTATTTTTTTCCCCCAAATCAGTGCCTCATTAGAGCCAGGTGAGAATGGAGGTCCAGCCTCCCACCTGACCTTTGTTCACAGGCTGTACTATTTTTTCTCAGTGTTTGTCTGGGGTGATTGATTATTGTCTAAAAGTTGTCTAGCTTGTCAAATTACTTCTTTCCTGATTGGGTGTTTTTTTGGGGATCTGCTTCCATGATGAAATTGTGGTGTGCTTGAACTTCCACCCTACCTCAAGGCCAGTTTGAGAACTAAATGGTTTTTAGTCCTCAAATGTTTTACTGTGTCTCTGTCAGTCACACAGGGGTCACTGAGAGGCCTGCCCAGGATTTCATACACATATTTAGAAAGTCCTTTTCTCTGTTTCCTTCCTCCCCATCCCTCCCCTCACCCCCTGCTGCTGCCAAGTCACTTCAGTCGTGTCCGACCCTGTGCGACCCCATAGATGGCAGCCCACCAGGCTCCCCTGTCCCTGGGATTCTCCAGGCGAGGAATACTGGAGTGGGTTGCCGTTTCCTTCTCCAATGCACGAAAATGAAAAGTGAAAGTGAAGTCGCCCCTCATTGCCTACTGCCCTAGTTATTACAGGGTGGGGATGGAATGGAGTGCTCCGCCCGCAGTCTGTGGAAGAAGGGTGGGAAGAGGTAGGCCACCTTATTCTTACAAGAGTGAAGATGAGAGCCAGGCTCCACCCCCTTGTCAGTTGCTGCACTGTGGGGAGGTGGTGGGGGTCATATGCGTGGCGTGAAAGCAGGGCTTCGTCTGCAGTCTGTGCAGCTGCAGAGCCATTGGCGGGGAGGCCATGCTGCCTGGTTACTGCAGAGTAGGGGCTCAGAGAGGGCAGGCCTGGCCTCCTAGCTTTGTGCCGGGGCAGGGTGCCACCTCGTCTGGTAGGTGGGATGACGGATCCCCGCCCCTCGTCTCCATCCGCAGGTCTGGATGGGCCAGGCATCAGGGCTGTGGCTTGTTTTGTATATTTGACTGAAGTGGGGCAGATGTGAAGAACGTGGTTGTTCCCTGCTTGGCCACTTTTCCTGACCAAGTTTTGGCAAAAAGAGCAGGGCATTCGTGCGCTCTCTTTTGTTCTGTGCCTTAGAGCATTGCTGGGTTGCAGGCCCCTCAAGAGTGCAAGGCCTGGTTATGTCACTCAGTCGTGTCCAACTCTGCGACCCCGTGGACTGGAGCCCACCAGGCTCCCCGTCCCTGGGATTCTCCAGGCAAGAGTACTGGAGTGGGTTGCCATTTCCGTCTCAGGAGATCTTTCCAACCCAGGGATGGAACCCGGGTCTCCCACATTGCAGGCAGATGCTTTACCATCTGAGCCACCAGGGAAGTTCAAGTAGAGAGGCAGAGAAACAGAAAGAGAAAGGGAGGGGGTTCATGTTTCATTCCTGGTTCCCAGGCCCCCAGCCTGTCCGCTTTCCTCACCTTCTGCAGCCCTTGGCTAGTTGTATCATACATTCATGCAGATTCTGTTGTGGTGGTGGTAGTTAATGGGAGTAATAGCGTAGAATGTGCTTATTCCATATTTTTATGATCTGGAGGAGTGGTTGCTGATGTTGTTGTTGTTGTTTTTTTAAAAAACCTCTATATACTAGTTCTGACTGTCATTTTTATTTTTTAATCCTAAGGATTTTATTTGGACAACTTAGGTAATTTTATCAGTTTTCAGGTAGTATATTCAGATAGTATATTTATGTACGTATACATAAATATGTATATTGTTAAAATTCCACTTTAGTTCTGAATATCCTTTTAGTCTTATCAAGAGTTTTCAGGAGGTTGGGAGAGAGTTCAAGAGAGGGGGACATTTGCATCTTTATGGCTGATTCACACTGTATGGCAGAACAAACAACAGTGTAAAGCTGTTAGCCGCCAGTTAAAAATAAAAACAATAAAAAAAAGTTTTCCGCCTGTGTGGATGTGAACTTCTGTGTTGTTTTCCTGAAAACCCTATGGATAGTTAAAAGAAAGAGTGATTAGCATGATTGTTGACTCACTCTTTTAAGGTCAGTGAGGAGTTTATGTCAGGCTTTCTGAGGAAGAAGTGTTTGAGAGTTTATGATGGACTGCAAGCTGGAGAGCACAGTTTGGACTAGGTTGGGTTCAATTTCCTGAGTGTCACTTCAGCTTAATTTCTTTTGGCCCCAAGACTTAAATGACACTTATTTCTCTCTGCCAGGAGACTTAATAAGGCTGATGCTTATAATCTCTGAAAGCTTAATGTGCTTGCTGCCTTTACCTCCAATAAGGTGGAAGAGTGTGTGACATACTTGAATTTTGTTTAATGTCTTAACTGTATTAACATTCCCCCTGTTTCCTGCCTTCAAAAAGTTCTTAGTAATGAAAAGAAGGAATCAGACTAAGAGAATTTATGTCAAGATGTTTGTAATTGGATGGTGGAATTTGATACGTTATTGAAATTTTAATTCTCCCTGTTTTTCAGTTGTGTGTGGTGAGCAAAAACTTTGAAATAACAAAAGAAATACATGCTTACATGCCTTAATGCTTCATTGAAGAGCATGATACATGAAAGCTAATATTTTTTCCCCACATTTTAAAATTCTTTCAGGTGGGGAAGGTTTTTATTCCTGGGCTGCCAGCTCCCTCCCTGACGATGTCCCACACGATGCCTCGGCCCAGCACCCCGCTTGACAGTGTTACTACTACTAACCCTCTGAGTAAGCTGCTTGGATCCCTGGATGAGGTGAGAAGGGGAGTAGGTTTTTGTCAAAAATTGATAGTTTTAGAGAAGTTGGGTCAAATATTAGCTCTTTCCATGGTTAACTTTTTTTTTCTGTTTTTAAAACAGTAAAATTGGATGTTTAGCTAATGCTTGTAGAATATGAATATTTTCAAACGCAAATGCTTCAGTAAACGTACAGTGACTTCCCATGTGATGTGTGAGATGCTTTTTTGAGGATGCTACAGTGAAGAGAGGGATGCATTCTTTTTCATCTAGGGGTCTCACAATTTACTTGTGTGAATCAGATATACTGTCTGTTTTAAGAAACCATAATTCAGTGCTCGCTTCGGCAGCAATATACTAAAATTGAAATGATACAGAGAAGATTAGCATGGGCCCTGCTCAAGGATAACACACAAATTTGTGAAATGTCCCATATTTTTAAAAGATAACTAATGAGAACCTACTGTGTAGCACAGGAAACTCTGAGAAATGTGTCTGTCTTGGTTTGGACCTGGAGGACAAATAGAATATTTGCAGGTGGAGGGGGCATTTGGGTAAAGAGGAATCCCATGGTTGTGGGCGTGGAGGCAGGTCAGTGCAGAACATTGCTAACGTGTAACTGTACCTCCACCTCTTGGCATACAAGTTAAGACTCAACAAGTCTGAGGAATGAATGAATACTTTTAAAAATCTATGTGGTCTGTTGGGTGAGGCAGGGAAAGGGGTGGGATATTCTAGTGTTATCTATGTACTAGATACTCTTCCAAGCATTGTATGTGTATTAACTCATTTAGTCCTTTAAAACAGCTTTATTAGGAAAATATTAATCCTTGTTTTACAAATGTGTGCATGGAGATACGGGAGGTTACTTACCTAAAAACATACAGCTCATACGTGGTAGAGCTAGGACTTACACTCTGCCTGACATGCTCTTAAAGAGGAAAGGATAAAAAGCTTTTTCATTCTGAATGCAGTCACTAGGACATTGTTGGTTTTAGAGGATGCATTTAAGAATGTTAGGATTTGCGTTTCAGATGGGTTTATCTTCGGGTTAAAGATAGACCAAGTGGTATTAGATCCCAAGTGGTATTAAACTGTGGGGCCACTTACTTTTGATTCCTTTCTCTCTTGATCTTGGCCCCTCAAGTTCAGGTTATCTCCACAACTCTCCAGTGCCATCGATCAGATGTCCTGTTTTTATTGACTTTTTATAGTTGTTCTTGGTGGGGACCTTGGTACAGGCTACTTAGTCATACTTATAACAGAATGGTGTAAAATCATTGTGTACAATTGTTAGACCACATGCAAAAAAGACATGTAATTTCTTTATCCTAATTTCTCAACAATGCTTCACGTGTTGTATTTATGACCCTGTACAGGTTCTGGTGTCCCCAGTTCCAGAACTGAGGGATTCCTCAAAGCTTCATGATTCTCTCTATACTGAGGATTGTACTTTCCAACAGCTTGGGACTTACATTCATTCAATAAGAGACCCTGTCCGTAACAGGGTAACGCTAGTAAGTGTGCACATTTATTTTTAAAGCAGGATAGCTTTCCTAGAATTATGGCTGTCATGTAAAGTTTGTCAGAATGCAGAGTTTTGTCTAAAAAGTGGAAACAAATATTTCATGTGCTTTTTTTAAAAAGCGCTTGTAATACATCATTTTTTTGCCCTATTTTTCTTTAAAGTTGTTTTGTCCAGCTTTTTTCTAAAGTTTCTATATTATTAAAAAGTGTGTTGGAAACAAAGCTTGTTTATTCAGTTGAATTTTAATATAGACATAATTTTTTTGTTGTTGTTAAAAGTGAGACTTTTGTTGATGATGACTCTTAGTGTCTATATGAAAATTAGGCACTTTGTTTAAAGATAAGAGTTTTTGTTAATGTCTTATAAATAAGCACATTTATTGTGTCTGAAATTTCAAAGTATTCAGTTCTGTTTGAAAAAATACTTATTTTTCATATATTTTATTGCATTTTTATTTGACAGACAGACAGTCTTATTAAGCATCAGCTATTTTTTAGACATCCAGAGATTTAGAATGAACAAATTCTATTCACTTGCCCTTATTTGTTTCCATATTCTCCCTAGGAACTGAGTAATGGCTCCATGGTGAGGATCACTATTCCTGAAATTGCCACCTCTGAATTAGGTATGGTTGAGGATCAGACCTCCTGTTCATGTGTTCTTAGTTTGATTTAAAAGATTTGGAGTGATTGCTGATGTATATTAATAATTGGGGCTTTAAATGTTTCGCTGTTTTGGAGCCACAGGATGGGCCTTCTTCCTGCGCTGAGAAACTGTGACACGCTGCTGAGCGCTGTGTGGTCCATCCGTGTGTGCACCAAGGCTGGGGCCTGGGAGTGCGAGCTGGTTCTACCTCTGTGAGCTTTCTCAGGAGGAGGAAGCTGTGCAGTGGGATTGCAACATGTGGACATGCCTCCTGCAAGAAAGTCTGAGAAACAAGCCCAAGAACTAAAACAGTTTTTGGCATATTTGATGGTTTTTAATCCAAAAATAATCTCTCAATTGTTAAGAATAATTGATAAATTAACATAACTGCCTTTGAGGAAAACTTAACATTTTAGCAAAAATACACTCAGAAGTATTTTGATAAAATCAGAGTCTGCTTGAATTAGTATTGAAATGCTATTTGGAAAGTACTAGGTGGAGAATATTTCTGAACATTAAATACTAAAGAAAACCATGTAATCGAAAAGATTTAAGAAACAGTGTCTGTGTGATATAAGAAAATTCAGTATGTCTGTTAGTTTCAAAATCCAACTTCTAGTGCAGAATGTTGGCAGATTTTGTGATCTCTGGAATTTGCCAAATGGGCTGGAGTGCCTTTCTCATTTTAGGAAGTACTCTTCATCAGTGTGGTAGATGATATTCTGAGTTGGTATGGAGCTGCATTGCTTTTCTAACGGTTATTTAGCCAGTGATCTCAAGAAATACAAGCCTAACCAAAATATATGAAAACAATTAATGGATTAGTTAAAATAAATAAAAACAAAGTAAAATCTTACTTTTGCAGGAGCAAATAGAAGTCACATAGTTTGTGCACAGAAGGTTTTGTACTTGATAAAACTTTCCTCAGCACCTCATCCGGTATCTGGTTTACACTGATTTTGGATTCAACCATGACAAACTTGGTTATCTGGTTTTCTGACTTTGGTTTCATTTGATTCCAGCCTTGGTTGTGTGTGCACACACATAGCAAATTGGTGAGAAAAAGCATATACTGCTAAGGATGGGCCCTGGTAACAGTGGATTTGGGAAGGGAAGGAAAAAGTCCTCTAAAGAGATTATGTGGGTATACAAAAACATTGCAGGTCAGGGCCATTTCTTGCCAAAAGCAGACCTAGGCCTTTTCATAGCGATAGCCCTTGCTCCCCTGAGGGAGTTGCTGTGTGACAGCGTAGCGCTATAACTGATTGTCATACTAGTGGCATCAAGCCATTAAGAAAGATGTAGATGACATGGTATTGACTGATCTGTTGAAGACAGAGAGCATGTAAAACACCGTAGAAACACGGCTATCAGAAATAATGAAAAGTTATAAAGCTTTGGTTAACCAGAATGTTTAATCATTTACAGCATATTTTAAAGCTAGGTGAATGTTTTTATTTGAGGATGTATGTATTGATTATTCTATATTTACTGAAGTATTGAAACAATATTTTATATGAATTTATTAGTGTAGAAATTGTGTTTTTGTTAGAATGATCTTTAATTCATTGCCCAAACTAGGACATTTTTGAGAGCAAAAATGGGAAGCTGTTAATAACTGTTGGGGCCACAGACGTCAGTCAGTTCTGTCTTAGGTAACCTGGGCTATGTGGTTATTCTATTTCTGACCCAAAATTGATGACNTCCGTAACAGGGTAACGCTAGTAAGTGTGCACATTTATTTTTAAAGCAGGATAGCTTTCCTAGAATTATGGCTGTCATGTAAAGTTTGTCAGAATGCAGAGTTTTGTCTAAAAAGTGGAAACAAATATTTCATGTGCTTTTTTTAAAAAGTGCTTGTAATACATCATTTTTTTGCCCTATTTTTCTTTAAAGTTGTTTTGTCCAGCTTTTTTCTAAAGTTTCTATATTATTAAAAAGTGTGTTGGAAACAAAGCTTGTTTATTCAGTTGAATTTTAATATAGACATAATTTTTTTGTTGTTGTTAAAAGTGAGACTTTTGTTGATGATGACTCTTAGTGTCTATATGAAAATTAGGCACTTTGTTTAAAGATAAGAGTTTTTGTTAATGTCTTATAAGTAAGCACATTTATTGTGTCTGAAATTTCAAAGTTTTCAGTTCTGTTTGAAAAAATACTTATTTTTCATATATTTTATTGCATTTTTATTTGACAGACAGACAGTCTTATTAAGCATCAGCTATTTTTTAGACATCCAGAGATTTAGAATGAACAAATTCTATTCACTTGCCCTTATTTGTTTCCATATTCTCCCTAGGAACTGAGTAATGGCTCCATGGTGAGGATCACTATTCCTGAAATTGCCACCTCTGAATTAGGTATGGTTGAGGATCAGACCTCCTGTTCATGTGTTCTTAGTTTGATTTAAAAGATTTGGAGTGATTGCTGATGTATATTAATAATTGGGGCTTTAAATGTTTCGCTGTTTTGGAGCCACAGGATGGGCCTTCTTCCTGCGCTGAGAAACTGTGACACGCTGCTGAGCGCTGTGTGGTCCATCCGTGTGTGCACCAAGGCTGGGGCCTGGGAGTGCGAGCTGGTTCTACCTCTGTGAGCTTTCTCAGGAGGAGGAAGCTGTGCAGTGAGATTGCAACATGTGGACATGCCTCCTGCAAGAAAGTCTGAGAAACAAGCCCAAGAACTAAAACAGTTTTTGGCATATTTGATGGTTTTTAATCCAAAAATAATCTCTCAATTGTTAAGAATAATTGATAAATTAACATAACTGCCTTTGAGGAAAACTTAACATTTTAGCAAAAATACACTCAGAAGTATTTTGATAAAATCAGAGTCTGCTTGAATTAGTATTGAAATGCTATTTGGAAAGTACTAGGTGGAGAATATTTCTGAACATTAAATACTAAAGAAAACCATGTAATCGAAAAGATTTAAGAAACAGTGTCTGTGTGATATAAGAAAATTCAGTATGTCTGTTAGTTTCAAAATCCAACTTCTAGTGCAGAATGTTGGCAGATTTTGTGATCTCTGGAATTTGCCAAATGGGCTGGAGTGCCTTTCTCATTTTAGGAAGTACTCTTCATCAGTGTGGTAGATGATATTCTGAGTTGGTATGGAGCTGCATTGCTTTTCTAACGGTTATTTAGCCAGTGATCTCAAGAAATACAAGCCTAACCAAAATATATGAAAACAATTAATGGATTAGTTAAAATAAATAAAAACAAAGTAAAATCTTACTTTTGCAGGAGCAAATAGAAGTCACATAGTTTGTGCACAGAAGGTTTTGTACTTGATAAAACTTTCCTCAGCACCTCATCCGGTATCTGGTTTACACTGATTTTGGATTCAACCATGACAAACTTGGTTATCTGGTTTTCTGACTTTGGTTTCATTTGATTCCAGCCTTGGTTGTGTGTGCACACACATAGCAAATTGGTGAGAAAAAGCATATACTGCTAAGGATGGGCCCTGGTAACAGTGGATTTGGGAAGGGAAGGAAAAAGTCCTCTAAAGAGATTATGTGGGTATACAAAAACATTGCAGGTCAGGGCCATTTCTTGCCAAAAGCAGACCTAGGCCTTTTCATAGCGATAGCCCTTGCTCCCCTGAGGGAGTTGCTGTGTGACAGCGTAGCGCTATAACTGATTGTCATACTAATGGCATCAAGCCATTAAGAAAGATGTAGATGACATGGTATTGACTGATCTGTTGAAGACAGAGAGCATGTAAAACACCGTAGAAACACGGCTATCAGAAATAATGAAAAGTTATAAAGCTTTGGTTAACCAGAATGTTTAATCATTTACAGCATATTTTAAAGCTAGGTGAATGTTTTTATTTGAGGATGTATGTATTGATTATTCTATATTTACTGAAGTATTGAAACAATATTTTATATGAATTTATTATTGTAGAAATTGTGTTTTTGTTAGAATGATCTTTAATTCATTGCCCAAACTAGGACATTTTTGAGAGCAAAAATGGGAAGCTGTTAATAACTGTTGGGGCCACAGACGTCAGTCAGTTCTGTCTTAGGTAACCTGGGCTATGTGGTTATTCTATTTCTGACCCAAAATTGATGATGAAAACACTGCTCTGAGACCTCTCACAAGCTCTGTTAAATTCAGTCAGATGACTGGTTAGGCCAGGCTTGTGTCCCACCAACTCTTTAATGGCAGTCCCCTTTTCACAGTGCTCGACCTTTCATAGTAGTGATTTAAAGACCTTAGTAGAAGGGGAAAGAAATGCATGCCTGGGAAGCATACTAAAATTGATCTTTGCTTTCAATAGTACAAACTTGTTTGCAAGCAATTAAGTTCATTCTGCCGAAGGAAATAGCGGTTCAGATGCTCGTCAAGTGGTACAGTGTCCACAGTGCCCCAGGAGGGCCCAGTGATCACTCAGAGTGGAACTTATTTGTGACCTGTCTCATGAACATGATGGGTTATAACACAGATCGCTTAGCATGGACAAGAAATGTGAGTACATATGATCATTTTTCCTCCTGAGATACACCGTTATCAGTGTAATGTTTGCATAATTGATAATACAACTCATCAAAATGGAATAATGCTAAGGCTTATTGTATCTATACATTGTAAGTCAAATATTAATTTAATGATAATGTTTTACTTGTAATTAGAATCATGTTTTTATAACGTAAACCACTTGGACTTTTATTTCTCATTTCATTGCTGTAACATGGCTGCAAATTATGCTTAGATTAGTAGTAGTCTTGATTTTACTGATGAAGAAACTGAGTCACAAGGAGATCACAGACTAGAGATTTGCTCAAAATTGGGCCTACAGTGTATCTTCTGACTCATGGCTTAATGTTCTTCTCTTGAGGACCAGATTCTCTTTTTCCACATTATTGCTTGGTCTGTGAGGAAGGTTTAATTTTGAAGGGGATTTAAAGTACTTGAGCCTAAATATCTAGTCTGTCAGTGATACAAACTAAGCTCCTTGTCTCCCTCCCAGGAAACTTTGTTACGGGTCCTTCTTAGGTTATTCACAAATCAGCAGGGTAGGGTCTTCAGTCTCGGTGTTTTCGTTTTGTTTCCGGAGATCTTTCCCAGGACAGCCTTACCTAGTTCACTCTGAAGAAGTCGCTCTAGATCACACTTAACCTTTCCTCTAGGTAACTCAGCTATACCTGTCAATACATTTGGGTTTCATACCAGCAAATCCATTAAAAAATATCATTGTTTTTCTTCATTATAAAAGTATACATGCTTACTGAGGAAAATTTGGAAAATGGAGAGATTAAAAAGAAAATACTAAGAGATAACCACTGTAAACATTTTCATTGTTGCTTCTCATAAACATCATATCAATGAAAATTTCCCATATTAAAAATTCTTCAACCTCCCTCCCCCTGATTATTGTTCTCATAATAGGGTACCATATGGCTTTGTCATAATTGTGAAAAAGTAAAAGTATTAGTCCCTTGCTTGTGTCCAGCTCTTTGTCACCCCATGGGCTGTAGCCCACCAGGCTTCTCTGTCCATGGGATTCTCCAGGCAAGAATACTGGTGTGGGTTGCCATTCCCTTCTCCAGGGGATCTTCCCAACCCATGGATCGAACCAAGGTCTCCCATATTGCAGGCAGATTCTTTACTATCTGAACTACCAGGGAAGCCCCAATACCTAATAATTGAACATTGCGGAGTCAGTTTTTTTTCTTATGAGTAATTTGAGTAACATTCTTCTGTACACAAATCTTTAGATCTCTAGTCAGTTCTCAAGAATTGAACCTTAAAAGAGGAATTACTGGGTCAAATGTTTAGAAAGGATTGTCTGTCCAATCAGCATTCTCACCAGTGTCATTTAAATGTGCCTGCTTCACCAACCAGATTATTGTTGGTATGCTGAACCTTGCCAACTCAGAGAATTTTTATTATTTCTGTATAGGTAAATGGGGATGGGTTTTCCAGTTTGTTGTTTTTTTTTTTTACCTCTGATTCATCCCTGCCTCGCTCGCATTGTCTCCATCACACTGGTTTCCATTGTTTGTCCTGAACAAGGACAAACGTGTCCAAGCGTGTTCCTACCTCAGGGTCTTCACACTTGCTCTTCCCTCTGGAGAAAATGCAGGCTTGCCAGATGGCTCAATGGTAAAGAATCTTCCTGCCATGCAGGAAACGCAGCTTTGATTCCTGGATTGGGAAGATCCCCTGGAGAAGGAAATGGCAACCCGCTCCAGGATTCTTGTCTGGGAAATCCCATGGACAGAGGAGCCTGGTGGGCTACAGCCCATGGTGTCGCAGAGAGTCGGACCCGACTGAGCACATGCACGCACACTGGAGAAAATGCCTTCATCAGGCAAGACAAGCTGAGGCCTCGGCCAGGCGTCACCGCAGCGCAGCCTGCCTGATGTCTTCTGTGTAGAATTGGACTTGTCCCTTGTCTCCCACTTAACTATCCTCTTTACCTATTTTATTTTTCTCTTGGCATTCATTAAATATACTATGCTGTATATTTTACTTATTTTGTGTGTCTCTGCTCCCATTAGGAAGGTAAATAGCAGTGCCTGGCAAGGATGGATGCTTACTGAACACGTGCTGAATGAAAGCCCTTGTCCACCTAAATGAAGTGTTATTTTTAAGAGTTTATATATGTTGTATCATATGAAAGAATTGCCTTCTGCAGTGTCCTTGGGAAAAGTTTTACTGGGAAAATAGACAGTTTTCTTATCCAAACAATTGCATGAATGCTACTTCAGTCCAGATGTTTCCATTCTTTATTAAATATGAAAGAGTTGAGCCTTACAGAAACTGAGTATTTCTGCCTATGAATAAGTCTGCTTCAGCTTCTTGTAGTTGCTGTGTGTTGCTGTCCTGCAGGACTTGATGAATCCACATCACTCTGCCTCGTTCTCTCGCAGAGGGCCAGAGCCCCCTCATGGTTCCTGTTGCAGAGAGGACCGAGCACACAGCTGCTTTTTTCTTTTGTAAAGAAGAATCTGACTCTGACTAATTTGTTGCGTGGTAGCCCTAAGAGAAGGAACAAGGAAATGAGCCCTGAGACTGAGTTGCTTTGACATTTATTTGGATGACTGCATAGTTAAACCTTGTCTTGGTTGTCCTTAGAATGAAAGCTCAGGATGAAATGGTCCTCAGTGGCAAATGGTTTTTATTTTGTTTTGTCCAGATATATCCTCTTTGTTGTCAGTTAAGTAATAGGGTGGAGAGTACAGAGTACAGAATTTCTGCCAATGACCATCTATGTGACTCTGGAATTTCTTTGGGCCTTCCTGAATTTACTGATGTTAAATGACAGCTCTGGGCCAGATGATGTTTCTTTTTGGTTCACAGGTTCTGTCGGTGGTTGCATCTGAGGTTAACTGTTCTGTCCTTTGGGATGCTCTTATTTTCATTAGATATTGAGTCCCTGCTGTGGGCAAGACAAGATAGTTCCTCCCATTGAATTGACTATCCCAGGAGAAGGCAGATAAATGAATATTTTATAGTCAGATTATGATAGATCAAGGTCAGTGATCCACAGGATTATATAACAGGGTTGGCTAAGCAATGCCGTATTAAAATAATGAAAATAAAACATCCATATGTGTGACTAAAAGGTATCTGTATCAGTTTCTTCTATTCTTTCCTGTAACTCCAGGTCTTAATGAATTTGATAACCAAAACAGGGGTGTTCTTTCTGATTGTGGGACTTAGATTGTGTTTGTGTATGCATGCTGTGTTTGGTTAAAGTTTCAGGTAAAATCATTTCATTTGTTGCTTTGATTTTTACTCTTGTCATTTTTGTTTTTTGATAATATTGTGTATAAGTTGGGCTCAGTTTTTGTGTGTTTAATACATTCTTTTAAAAAAATTCTTTGCCATTATGGTTTATCAATGAATATTGAATATAGTTCCCTGTGCTATACAGTAGGACCTTGCCATTTCGATATTCTAAATGTAATAGTTTGTCTACCAACCTCAAACTCCCAGTCCATGCCTCTCCCTCCTTTCTTGTCCCTTGGCAAGGATAAGGCAGTTCTCTCTGTGAATCTGCTTCTGTTTTGTAGATAGGTTCATGTCTGTCATAGTTTAGACTTCACAATGAGTGATATCATACAGTGTTTCGTCTTTTTCTTGGGCTATGTTTTATTTGAATACTTATTAAGAAAACCTGTTCTTTTGATCAGTTTTAAAAATTAACTTTATTCAGCTTTGTATTTAAATATTCTGTTTTAAATATTGCTGTTTATGTTTAGTTTTTATATATAAATCAACTTTCAGATGAATGAGGTTGATAAGTATATAGGTTTCTATAGCATAGGAAAATAGACATTACCATTTATACGGTATGATTGATGAACTGATGGTTCAGTGCCTGTGCAAAGCAGCAGAAGGGGCTAAGGTTATGCCAGGGAAAATTGAATTAGGCTGAACTTTTAGAAAACTGCTTTTATGTAACTGTGTTAGGATAGGCTATTATAACAGAAAACCGTTAAAAGATACAGTGGCATACACAACAGAAATATGTATCTTGATCCTTAACAGTGCTTAGCAGGTAAACAGGCCACATGGTTTAATTAGGGACCCAGGCTAATGGAGCATCTGTCCTCTTCAACCCGAGGCTTCAAAGATCACCTCAGAGTTGACACCACCCAGTCAGATGCAAGGGATAGAGCATGGGGGAGCATGCATGGGAGGATTTCAGGAACCAGTCTGGCGTTGGTGACATCCACTCTCATTCGTACGTACTGTCACAGGGCCACGCTCACTGTGAGGGCCGGGATACAGCGGCCTGGCTGTGGGTCCACAAGAAAGAGGAGGACTCAGATTTTGGAGAGTAGCTGCCCATCTCTGCCAGATAATTGTTGGGCTGTCACTATAGACAGACTCTAAATATATGTCTCTAAATGTATATTTGCTTAGCTCTGACTTTTGGCTAACATTGGGTTGATTCTTTGAGACTGGGTGTATTTTGGATATGACTAATGGTTCTTGTTCTACCAATGGAGTGAAGATCTATGTCATGAGAGAAGTGGGGAGGAAAGGAAGCTACTGTTGCAGAACCTATGAGCCCAGGCACCAGACTGGATGCTTTATATAAATGATTTCATTTAATCTCCACAGTGACCCTAGAAGAAAGGTGTTCGTATCATGTTTTTCCAGATGAGAAAATGAATTTTGATGTCATTCCTCAGTTTCCGTAATTGGTTGAACTGATCGCTGAGTCCTTTAAGTTGATCTGTTGTAAGTGATAAATTCACATGCTTTTTGTCTTCTCTTTTGGGGTTATCTTCCAGTTTGACTTTGAAGGATCGCTTTCCCCAGTCATTGCACCCAAAAAGGCGAGGCCTTCTGAGACGGGATCTGATGATGTAAGCATTGTTTTTTCTTGCTGATACAGATTAGTTTGTGGGTACTTGTACCAGTCCCCCATATTTGTGGTGTTCCTGTTGATTTGTGCATATTTCTAACAGCTTTTGCTTATTTTAATACTAAATGGCAGTTATTTTGAAGGAAAGGGCCTGTCAAGTTTTCTGTGGTTATTTACTTTGTCTTTAATGATCATCTTAAAACATACATAATGCTATGTGATATAAATTTGAGTTTATAGATGTTTTACTGCCAACTCATCACCTTAAGTGACAGCATTTATTATGCAGTGTTTCTTTAGTTTAAGTTCTCGAACGTATCAGATTCCATGGGTATATTCTTGTGTTTCAACACGTTCTTTTAAAATTGAGGTATAATTTGCATAAATGAAATGCTTACATCTTAAATTTACAGTTTGATCAGTTTTGACAAATAGACACTCATGTAATCCAGACTACTCTGAAGGACAAAACATTTTCACGATTCTATACAGTTCTCTTGAGCCATTTTTAATAGAAGCATCCACTGATTTGATTTCTATCATATGTTAGTTTTGCCAACTCTAAAACTTAATATAAGTAAAATAATATAGTATGTAGTCTTTGGTATAAACTTTCCCTCATTCAGCATAATGCTTTTGAGATTCACTGATGTTGTTGCCGATATCAGTAGTTTGTACCTTCCTACTGAGACAGTAATATGACTATACCGTGGTGTGTATATTCATTCTTCTGTGGATGTTTATGTAGCCTATTGCCATTATTTGACTATTATGAAGAAAGCTGCTGCCCACATTCAGTAACTAGTCTTTGTGGACCTATATTTTCATTTCTCTTGGCTAAATGAATACCTAGCAATACATTTGTTGGGTCATTGCTGGTCTCGAATTGATTGTACCATGTTATTTTCTGACCAGCAGTATATGAGTTGGCTAGCATTTGCTGTCAGTCTTTTTCCTTTTAACCATTTGAGTGTGTACAAAGTGGTTTCTCTAAGTGGTTTTAATTTGCTTTTCCAAAATGACTTATCACGTTAGGCAGTATTTCACGTACTTATTAGCTACTTACATATCTTTTTGCGAAGTTTCTGTTCAGATGTAAATTAGATTTTAAAAATATTTATTGATCTGAAGAAGTTCTTTATATATTTTAGATATGAGTTCTTTGTCATATATGTGTTTTGGGAATATTTTCTCCCAATATATGGCTTAACAGTATCTTTTGCTGAGAAGAGTTTTTTGTTTTGGTTGTCTGACTTATAAATTTTTAATTTTTATGATTGGTTCTATGTCTATTGCAAGAGTTTTAAGTTAGAATAATACACTGTATTAAGCCTGATAAAAACACCAATAAATTCCAAGTTCTGAAGAAACCATAGATTATCTCAACACAATACAACTGTACACAATACAACCATAGACTGTCTCAACACAATACAATAAATCACAAGTAGAAAGTAGCTCAGTTCAGTTCAGTCGCTCAGTCGTATCTGACTCTTTGCCAGGCCTCCCTGTCTATCACCAACTCCTGGAGTTTACTCAGATTCATGTCCATTGAGTTGGTGATGCCATCCAACCATCTCATCCTCTGTCATCCCCTTCTCCTGCCTTCAGTCTTTCTCAGCATCAGAGTCTTTTCAAATGAGTGGTGGCCAAAGTACTGGAGTTTCAGCTTCAGCATCAGTCCTTCCAGTGAATATTCAGGACAGATTTCTTTTAAGATGGACTGGTTGGATCTCCTTCCAGTCCAAGGGACTCTCAAGAGTCTTCATCAACACCACAGTTCAAAAGCATCAATTCTTTGGCACTCAGCTTTCTTTATGGTCCACCTCTCACATCCATACATGACTACTGGAAAAACCATAACCTTGACTAGACGGACCTTTGTTGGCAAAGTAATGTCTCTGCTTTTTAATATGCTGTCTAGATTGGTCATATCTTTTCTTCCAAGGAGTAAGCATCTCTTAATTTCATGGCTGCAGTCACCATCTGCAGTGGTTTCGGAGCCCCCAAAATAAAGTATGTCATGATTTCCATTGTTTCCCCATCTATTTCCCCTGAAGTGATGGGACCAGATGCCATAATCTTAATTTTCTGAATGTTGATTTTGAAGCCACCTTTTTCACTCTCCTCTTTCACTTCATCCAGAGGCTCTTTAGTTCTTCACTTTCAGCCATAAGGGTGGTGTCATCTGGATATTTGAGGTTATTGATACTTGTCCTGGCAATCTTGATTCCAGCTTGTGCTTCATCCAGCCCAGCATTTCTCATGATGTATTCTGTATGTAAGTTAAATAAGCAGGGTGACAGGATACAGCCTTGATGTACTCCTTTCCCTATTTGGAACCAGTCTGTTGTTCCATGTCCAGTTCTAACTGTTGCTTCCTGACCTGCAAACAGATTTCTCGGAGGCGGGTCAGGTGGTCTGGTATTCCCATCTCTTTCATAATTTTCCACAGTTTGTTGTGATCCGCACAGTCGAAGGCTTTGGCATAGTTAGTAAAGCAGAAGTAGATGTTTTTCTGGAACTCTTGCTTTTTCAATGATCCAGTGCATGTTGGCAGTTTGATCTCTGGTTCCTCTGCCTTTTCTCAATCTGACTTGAACATCAGGGAGTTCATGGTTCATGTACTGTTGAAGCCTGGTTTGGAGAATTTTNCTGTCTAGATTGGTCATATCTTTTCTTCCAAGGAGTAAGCATCTCTTAATTTCATGGCTGCAGTCACCATCTGCAGTGGTTTCGGAGCCCCCAAAATAAAGTATGTCATGATTTCCATTGTTTCCCCATCTATTTCCCCTGAAGTGATGGGACCAGATGCCATAATCTTAATTTTCTGAATGTTGATTTTGAAGCCACCTTTTTCACTCTCCTCTTTCACTTCATCCAGAGGCTCTTTAGTTCTTCACTTTCAGCCATAAGGGTGGTGTCATCTGGATATTTGAGGTTATTGATACTTGTCCTGGCAATCTTGATTCCAGCTTGTGCTTCATCCAGCCCAGCATTTCTCATGATGTATTCTGTATGTAAGTTAAATAAGCAGGGTGACAGGATACAGCCTTGATGTACTCCTTTCCCTATTTGGAACCAGTCTGTTGTTCCATGTCCAGTTCTAACTGTTGCTTCCTGACCTGCAAACAGATTTCTCGGAGGCAGGTCAGGTGGTCTGGTATTCCCATCTCTTTCATAATTTTCCACAGTTTGTTGTGATCCGCACAGTCGAAGGCTTTGNGCAGAAGAAGTTGAGAAGAAGAATAAAATGAAGAAGAAGAAGAAGAAGATGAGAAGAAGAAGTATAAGAAGAAGAAGAGAAAGAGAAGGTGAGAAAAAGAAAAAGAAGGTGAAAAGAAGAAGAAGGTGAGAAGAAGAAGTAGGTGAGAACAAAAAGAACAAGAAGAAGAAGAAGAAAAAGAAGAAGAAGAAGGTGAGAAGCAGCAGAAGAAGGTGAGAAGAAGAAGAAGAGGAAGAAGAAGAAGAAGAATGTGAGAAGAAGAAGAAGATGAGAAGAAGAAAAAGAAGTTGAAGAAGAAGAAGAAGGTGAGAAAAAGTAGAAGGTGAGAAAAAGAAAAAGAAGTTGAGAAGAAGAAGAAGAAGAACAAGAAGAAGGTGAGAAGAAGAAGAAGAAAAAAAAAGAAGGTGGAAGAAGAAGGAGAAGTAGAAGGTGAGAAGAAGAAGAAGAAGCAGAAGCAGTAGCAGTAGAGGAAGAACAAGAGAAAGGCGAGAAGTAGAAGAAGTTGTGAAGAAGAAGAAAAATTTGATAAGAAGAAGAAGGTGAGAAGAAGAATAAGAAGAAGAAGGTGAGAAGATGAAGAAGAATAAGAAGAAGGTGACAAGTAGAAGAAGAAGAAGAAGAAGAAGAAGGTGAAAAGAAGAAGATGGTGAGAAGAAGAAGAAGAAGAGGAAGAAGATGATGAAGAAGGTGAGAAATAGAAGCAGAAGAAGTTGAGAAGAAGTATAAAATGAAGAAGAAGAAGATGAGAAGAGAAGTATAAGAAGAAGAAGAGGAAGAAAAGGTGAGAAGAAGAAGAAGAAGAAGAAGAAAATGATGAGAAGTGGAAGATGAAATAGAAGAAGAAGAAGAAAAAGAATGTGAGAAGAAGAAGATGGAGAGAAGCAGAAGAAGAAGACGAGAAGAAGAAGAAGAAGAAG
>SJYW01034093.1:596146-626844 GCA_006410735.1 Raphicerus campestris
TTGTCCTGGCAATCTTGATTCCAGCTTGTGCTTCATCCAGCCCAGCATTTCTCATGATGTATTCTGTATGTAAGTTAAATAAGCAGGGTGACAGGATACAGCCTTGATGTACTCCTTTCCCTATTTGGAACCAGTCTGTTGTTCCATGTCCAGTTCTAACTGTTGCTTCCTGACCTGCAAACAGATTTCTCGGAGGCGGGTCAGGTGGTCTGGTATTCCCATCTCTTTCATAATTTTCCACAGTTTGTTGTGATCCGCACAGTCGAAGGCTTTGGCATAGTTAGTAAAGCAGAAGTAGATGTTTTTCTGGAACTCTTGCTTTTTCAATGATCCAGTGCATGTTGGCAGTTTGATCTCTGGTTCCTCTGCCTTTTCTCAATCTGACTTGAACATCAAGGAGTTCATGGTTCATGTACTGTTGAAGCCTGGTTTGGAGAATTTTGAGCATTACTTTACTAGCATGTGAGATGAGTGCAATTGTGAGATAGTCTGAGCATTTTTTGGCATTGCCTTTCTTTGGAATTGGAATGAAAACTGACCTTTTCTAGTCCCGTGGCCACTGCTGAGTTTTCCAAATGTGCTGGCATATTGAGTGCAGCACTTTCACAGCATCATCTTTTAGGATTTGAAATACCTCAACTGGAATGCCATCACCTCCACTAGCTTTATTCGTAGTGATGCTTCCCACGGCCCACTTGACTTCGCATTCCAGGATGTCTGGCTCTATACCATCTGACTATACCATTGTGATTATCTGGGTCGTGAAGATCTTTTTTGTACAGTTCTTCTGTGTATTCTTGCCACCTCTTCTTAATATCTTCTGCTTCTGTTAGGTTCATACCATTTCTGTCCATTATCAAGCCCGTCTTTGCATGAATCCTCTCTTTCTTTGCATTGATCACTGAGGAAGGCTTTCTTATCTCTCCTTGCTATTTTTTGGAACTTTGCATTCAAATGGGTATATCTTTCCTTTCTTCCTTTGCTTTTTGCTTTTCTTCTTTTCTCAGTTATTTGGTAGGCCTCCTCAGACAACCATTTTGATTTTTTTGCATTTCTTTTTCTTGGGGATGGTCTTGATCCTTGTCTCCTGTACAATGTCACTCTATAGATGGACATCACCAGGTGGTCAATACTGAAGTCAGATTGATTATATTCTTTCCAGCCAAAGATGGAGAAACTCCATACAGTCAGCAGAAACAAGACCGGGAGCTGACTGTGGCTCAGATCATGAACTCCTTATTGCCAGATTCAGACTTAAATTGAAGAAAGTAGGGAAAATCACTAGACCATTCAGGTATGACCTAAATCAAATCCCTTACAATTATCTAGTGGAGGTGAGAAAGAGATTTAAGGGACTAGATATGATAGAGTGCCTGATGAACTATGCACGGAGGTTCATGACACTGTACAGGAGACAGGGATCAAGACTGTCCCCAAGAAAAAGTAGAAACTAAAATAGACTCAGTACTTGTAAAGTGTAGCACAGTTCAAATATAGAATTCAGTTGACTATTAGGTCTGTTACTAGCCTCAGCATCTTGTCAACATGGAAATGCATGTATATCAGCTGGATTCAAGTAGACCTCTCCTCTTACCCAAACCCAGATCAGTGCAGTGCTCCCCACACCTGCCTGTCTGCACTTCTAGGCTTTCGTTTTCTTGTGGCCCATGAGACATTGCCTAAAATAATCTTAAATTTTTCTTTTTCAATCTCTGCTTAAGCAGTAGAATTCTTCTACTAAAGTCCCTTCCTTAAAAAGGTATGATTCAAGTGATTTTTAAAGGTGGCTTGTCTTAATATTTATTGCTGGCACTTGCAAATTACTTACCTGTTAGGTATTGGTTCTAATTTTTCAGCGTTGTGAGTTGTTTTTTTTAATAATGTTAACAACTTAATGTGAAAATGGAACTTGAGTATTTTTAAGTGAATTTTATCTTCTTTTTTTAATAGTGACATTACAATTATTTAGAAAGCTAATATCCTTTTTATTTTTCTTAGGACTGGGAATATTTACTAAATTCAGACTACCACCAGAATGTTGAGTCTCATCTCTTGAATAGATCTTTGTGTTTGAGTCCTTTGGAAGTTTCACAGATGAAAGATGAAGATTTTCCCCAGAATCTCAGTTTGGACTCTTCTACACTTCTGTTCACTCACATACCTGCAATTTTTTTTGTTCTTCACCTGGTCTATGAGGAACTCAAGTTGAACACTCTAATGGGAGAAGGGGTTCGTTCACTTGTTGAACTTCTCGTCCAATTGGCAAGGTAAATATCGTTTATAGATTAGAAATTTCCAAAAGGTCATTAGATGACTTAATTCTTGGCCATGAAAGTCAAATAGGAACCTTGCAAATAAATTTCTGAATTCTGCCTTCTCAACAAAAAGGAGCATTTTCCATAAGCCACAGAACTGTTTGAAGGGATCCATTGTGTAAGGGCCATGGGTCAGGCTGGGGTGGCAGCTTTTTGTCCTCAGATGAGTGGAAAAGGCATGGGAGTAGTGTGTTACACAGTGAGGATAACCTGTTTGCCTTTCATTTTGACACCATGATTGTGGTGGAAAGTCTGTAATGACACCTGCTGTTTTTATAATGATGCCTTAGGCTCAAATAGTGTTTGAAAGTGAAAGTTGCTCAGGCATGTCCAACTCTTTGTGACCCCATGTACTCCATGGAATTCTCCAGGCCAGAATACTGGAGTGGGTAGCCTTTCCCTTCTCCAGGGGATCTTCCCAACCCAGGAATCAAACCCAGGTCTCCCACATTGCAGACGGATTCTTTACCAGCTGAGCCACAAGGGAAGCCCAAGAATACTGGATTGGGTAGCCTATCCCTTCTCCAGAGGATCTTCCTGACCCAGGAATCGACTGGAGTCTCTTGTGTTTTAAGCAGATTCTTTACCAACTGAGCTGTCAGGGTTTAAACTAACAAAATTGTACTTTACATGTAGAAATTGTCGAAGTAGGTATTACAGTCCCTGTTCTAGTGATGAGGAAACATGCTTAAGTTTTGAGGGGAAAATTTTTTTTTTGGTGTGGACCATTAAAACATTATTTATTTATTTATTTATTTATTGCTGTGGTGGGCCTTTGTTGATGCTCGAGCTTTTCTCTAGTTGTGGCGAGTGGAGGCTGCTCTTTATCTGCTGTCCGGGCCTCTCATTTTGCGGGCTTCTCTTATTGTGGGGCCTGGGCTCTAGGTGTGTGGCCTTCAGTAGCTGCAGCGCCTGGGCTCTGGAGCACAGGCTCAGTAGTTGTGGTGCACAGGCTTAGTTGCTCCGCAGCATGTGGGATTTTCCTGCACTGGGACTGGAACCCGTGCTTCCTGCATTGGCAGGCAGATTCTTTACCACTGAGCCACCAGGGAAGCCTCTCAAGTTTGTATTTAAGAACAGGAGCCGTTTGCTAGATGTTGGTTCTCTTTGCTGGCCCTTGATTGCCCCAGTCTGGTCTTCCCTGTCTTTCAGGCTCTTGTAGTGGATCTACAGTAAGACTGTTCTGATGGTATTTTCAACAGTCTTTTCTAGCACCTTGTGTTTGGCACTGAACTCAAAATGCTTATACTTAGGTGTTGTTTGAGCCTTTGTGACCTTTGGTGATAAAGTTAAGTTTGAATTAAAATGCCAGCCTCTGAGTTAAGGTTGTAGCATATTTTCTAATTTATGTTATTTCCTTGAGATACTGAAATTCTTTTCTGAGACACGACAGTTTTAATTGATGGTTAGTTTCTCTTAATGACAAGGCATTACTATGAGGAAGATACTTTTGTAATAAAATGATTTTCAAACCCTAATCATGGCTCTTTGAAATAGGTAAAATTGGTATGTTTTACACTTTATAAGGTATTTCTCATACATATTATTTAATCTTAAAAGCTTGAGGGTGAGTTGACTGGTGTTCCACCATTTTCTAGACGAAAAATTACTGAGATTCAGAAAGTTGACTTCCTGAAGACCACACAGCTAACAAATTAACAGAGGAGAAATTGGACCACAGTTTTCACAGCAATTTTACCCTCAAAATTTATCTAGCAGAAGGCGTTTTGGTTGCATTTATCGTACTAAGTGCTTTAAAGTCCAGAAATAAAATACAGAGACTCTAGATGTAGTTGTCTTCTTTCTCCTAAGTAAATGTTTTAAATTAAAAAGGTCAACTGATGAGTCTTCTTAACTGTTTGGGAGGAGAATGCCATAATACCTTGCTTGTTAATTCCTTTTCTATGTTCCATTGTTTTAGGGACTTAAAATTGGAGCCTTACGTAGATCATTACTATAGAGACTACCCAACACTTGTCAGAACTGCTGGACAAGTGTGTGCAATTGACCAAGGTAAGTGTTCTGCTGTTAAAGATTTTCTCAACAGTATACTGACCTTTGCTTGTATTTTTCTTGGTAAATAGCAGAGGATATATTTCTTACTGTTAACCTCTAAATCAGGGGTAGTGTCTTTCCACCAGGCAGATTTTAGTTTGTAGTGTTTGATCTCTGACTTGTAATAGTAAGCCATAGCTTCTTCAGGATGGGGGGTGGGCTGGGGGGGATTTTACTCATCCGCAAGATTCTGCCTTGCAAAAGCTTAGAGCTTCTAGTGCCAAGGATGCTTTGCTATCCTGTGTGCTCTAGTTAGTAACCACCCACTGTGTGCTGTTTTAGTTAATTAAACTAAAAATTCAGTTCCTCAGTTGCCCTGGCCACATTGCAAGTGCTCAGCAGTCATATGGGGCTGGTGGTTGTCGTATTGAACAGTACAGATACAGAAAAGTTTCATAGCCATTGTATTGTCTTAGACCCTGAGTTAAACGGACTCAAGATTGGGGCCCAGTTGTTAAAACAGAGCAGAATCCTGGGTGTCTTGTCTTTTCTTGTCATTAGAGTTAGAGCAGAAAATTTTGGTGACATTCTTTAATATGCCTTGAACATAAGAATTCGCTAAATTTCCATCCAGGATCAGATAAAATATTAGTCAGTTAAATTCCACATATTATAATGTGATCAGATACTTACTATGACAGAAAACATGAAGCATTTTAGAGAAAATGGAAAAAATGTTACTCTGTTTTCAAATGACAGGCATTGTTGATTATCTTTCCTTTGAATTAAAACAGTATTGTTCTAGTGTATACTTGCATCTTTACAAACATTTATCTAATTCTGAAGGTCAAACAGGATCTATGCAGTACCCGTCATTTTTCAGACCTGAGCCACCTAGTGTTTATCAGTGGGTGAGCTCCTGCCTGAAGGGGGAAGGAGTACCCCCCTATCCTTACCTCCCCAGAATCTGTGAACGAGGCAGACTTGTAGTCTTGGTATGTATTCAGTTTGTTGCCAAACTTGTTTTTTTTCTTTTTAACTTTCAATGTAATGTAAAAAATTATCATATAGAAAAATTACTCCCCCCACCCCATTTTGTGTTTTGCTCTGTGGATTTCAATAAATGCTGAGTTCATGTAATCCCTTCCATAATTAGAATTCAAATGATTCTATCAACCCCCTCAGAAAATTCCCTCCTGCTTTTGAGATTCATTCAAGTATTGCTGTAGCAGCAGTTCATTGCACTTAACTGCTGAGTGTGGGCTATACATTGTGTGCATATATATATCACATTGGTTTATCCATTCATCCATTGACGATACTTGAGTTGACTCCAGTTTTTAAGCAGTTATGAATACAGCTGCCATAGACACTCATGTCTAAGTTTTTGTGTGAACAAAAGTTTTCGTTTCTCTAGGGTAGGTACCCACAGGTGGGATTGATGGCCATATAGCAAGTATATATAAGATTAATACATTTAAGAAACTGTAAGCTGTTTCTTAGAGTCTCTGTTATTGTCATTGTTGTTCAATTGCCAAGTTGTGTCCAACTGTTTGCGACCCCATGGACTGCAGCACACCAGGCTCCTCTGTCTTTCAGTGTCTCCCAGAGTTTGCTCAAATTCATGTCCATTGAGTCAGCGGTGTTTTCTAATCATCTTGTCCTCTGCCACCCTCTTCTCCTTTTGCCTTCTTCCCAGCATCAGGGTCTTTTCCAATGAATTGGCTCTTTGCATCAGGTGGCCAAAATATGGGAACTTCAGCTTTAGCATCAGTCCTTCCAATGAATATTCAGGGTTGATTTCCTTTAGGATTGACTGGTTGGATCTTCTTGCAGCCCAAGGCACTCTCAAAAGTCTTCTCCAACACAATTCAAAAGCATCGTTCCTTTGGTGCTCAGCCTTCTTTATCGTCAGACTTTCACAGCTGTACATTACTAATGGAAAAACCATAGCTTTGACTATACGATCTTTGTTGGCAGAGTAATGTGTCTGCTTTTTAATACACTGTCTGGGTTTGTCATAGCTTTTCTTCCAATAAGGAAGCATTCACTAATTTCATGTGTCTGTTTCATGTATCTGTATTTCCACCGTCAGTGTGTGAGTGTTCCAATTTCCCTGCATGCATTCTGGTCAGTTTTTGGTATTGTCATGATTTGTAAATTTTCTCATTCTTAGAGATGTGCAGTGGTTTAAATATGCATTTTCTTCATGGCTAGTGATATTTTGAATGTGCCTACATAGGAAGTTTTGTCAGACACATGGGTTTGAAGTATTTTCTCCGGTGGTTTGTCATGTCCTGTTGTTCTCTTAATGCTTTGTGGAGCACAAATGTTTAATTTCGATGCAGCCAGTTTATCCACTTTTTTCTGTATGGATAGTGCACTTGGTGTCATGTCTGTGAACTCATTATCCAAGTCAGAAAGATTTTCTCCTGTTTTTTTCCAGAAATTTTACAATTTCATGTTTTATAATTAGATCCATGATCCATTTTGTTAATGTTTTTTTAATCAGATGTGAGGTTTATGTTGAGATTTTTATTCCATTTGAATGGTCAGTTTTTTTTAACATCAATTGTTGGGAACGCTATTCTTTCTCTTTTGCAGTTTTTCAGAAATAAGTCGACAACATATTTGTAGGTCTGTCTCTGGACTTTTTATTCTAGTCCATTGGTGTGTGTTGTGGTCCACACACTCTTGATTACTGTAGCTTTATAGTCAGTCTTAAAATTGCTTAGTGAGACTCTTCCTTCCATTACTTTTCTTTTTTTAAATTATTTAGCTATTTTAATACCTTTGCCTTTTCCTTTAAATTTTATAATTGGCTTATCCATAGCTACAAAAAATCCTACCTGAATTTTTTTTTTTAATGAAATAATTTTTATTTAAAAAAAAATGACTCACGTTATTAATCCAAGATCATAATTAATCCAAGATCAGAACTGATTCAGATAGAGCCAAAGGGCATTAGTAAATGTAAGTTCCTTCACAATAACATCTCTTGGTCTCCTTATACTGGAACAGCCTGCAGAGAGGTCTTCTGTGACCCTTTCTTGAGATGGGGCTTTCCCAGGCTTGTAGAAGAACCAGATCTGTTGTCTCCTGTCTCAGATCTCACTGGACTAGATAAATGTCCTTGCTGCCCACCTGCTCCTCCTTTACTCCGTGTTCTGCTTCCTTCATGTTGAGAGAGGCTTCAGTACCTGCCATGGCTCTGAAATGGACGTGCAGAATGGTGATTCTGCTTTTTTTAAAAAAAACACTGATAAAATATATATAACATAATATTATTTTAATTGTACGATTCAGTAGCGATCAGTCCATTCACAGTGTATTAAGAGCAGCTCAATACTTTTTCATTCCTTGCTGCTTGTGTGGAAACATTTAGGTGAATTCACCAGATACTTTGGTTCTATACNATGATCCATTTTGTTAATGTTTTTTTAATCAGATGTGAGGTTTATGTTGAGATTTTTATTCCATTTGAATGGTCAGTTTTTTTTAACATCAATTGTTGGGAACGCTATTCTTTCTCTTTTGCAGTTTTTCAGAAATAAGTCGACAACATATTTGTAGGTCTGTCTCTGGACTTTTTATTCTAGTCCATTGGTGTGTGTTGTGGTCCACACACTCTTGATTACTGTAGCTTTATAGTCAGTCTTAAAATTGCTTAGTGAGACTCTTCCTTCCATTACTTTTCTTTTTTTAAATTATTTAGCTATTTTAATACCTTTGCCTTTTCCTTTAAATTTTATAATTGGCTTATCCATAGCTACAAAAAATCCTACCTGAATTTTTTTTTTAATGAAATAATTTTTATTTTAAAAAAAATGACTCACGTTATTAATCCAAGATCATAGTTAATCCAAGATCAGAACTGATTCAGATAGAGCCAAAGGGCATCAGTAAATGTAAGTTCCTTCACAATAACATCTCTTGGTCTCCTTATACTGGAACAGCCTGCAGAGAGGTCTTCTGTGACCCTTTCTTGAGATGGGGCTTTCCCAGGCTTGTAGAAGAACCAGATCTGTTGTCTCCTGTCTCAGATCTCACTGGACTAGATAAATGTCCTTGCTGCCCACCTGCTCCTCCTTTACTCCGTGTTCTGCTTCCTTCATGTTGAGAGAGGCTTCAGTACCTGCCATGGCTCTGAAATGGACGTGCAGAATGGTGATTCTGCTTTTTTTAAAAAAAACACTGATAAAATATATATAACATAATATTATTTTAATTGTACGATTCAGTAGCGATCAGTCCATTCACAGTGTATTAAGAGCAGCTCAATACTTTTTCATTCCTTGCTGCTTGTGTGGAAACATTTAGGTGAATTCACCAGATACTTTGGTTCTATACGACTCCGCTAAAATGGGGTAGACTCAGTATTATAGCTACCCAAGAGGGAGCCAGAGATATATGAATAAGCCAAAGATGTTCCGTGTCCAGCTTACACTAGTCAACTTAGAGATATTCGTGTTATATCATATCTTTCTTAGATACGATGTCAGCGACTTTCAGGAACCTGTCATTTGTAGTGTCTGTACTGGTTTAGAGTTAGGACTTGAAGACCCTCCAGCATTGCGGTGCGATTTTAATACAATCATGCTGCCACTTTCTTTCAAAAAAAAAGCTGTAGGTGCAGATCTTAGTCGTAATAGCAAATACACAAAGGAGAACTTTGAAGGCTGAAGTGGAGAAGTGCCTAGAGGAGTAGAGAGTTGGGGTTTACCTCACCCCAAGTTGGGGCGCTAGTGACAAAGAGCCCACCTGCCAGTGCAGGAGACGTAGGAGTCCTGGATTCAATCCGTGGGTCGGGAAGACTCCTTGGAGGAGGAAATGGCAACCCACTCCAGTGTTCTTGCTTGGAGAACCCCATGGACAGAGGAGCCTGGTGGGCTACAGTCCCCCTAGGGTTGCAAAGAGTCAGACATGACTGAAAGGACTCATGACATTTGCTCTGACTGACGCAAATGTCAGTCAGTTTGTAAGCAGAGGTTGGTACATATTTCTAATGGACTATCCCTCAGCAGCGAAAAGAAAGAAACTGCTGATACACAGTAATGTGGATGAATCTCACCAAAGTGCTGAGTTAATGAAATAGGACACAGAAGGCAACATGTTCTGTGACACCATTTGCATGCTATTGAAGAAGAAGCAAAATACAGGAAGAGAAAAAAGATGCATTATTTATTCCCAGTAATTCCCAAGGGCACTTCTGGTGTGATGCAAGCATTCTGTGTCCTGACTGTGGTTATCTGATTAACTAATGTTTGTCAAAACACAGAGCTCTGTATCTAAAATGGGCTAATTTTCCTGTCTGTGCTTATGCCTCAAGAGTTTAAAAAATAATATTAAGTTTCTCCTTATGCAGAGTATTGCACTCTACATACTTGGTGATGAAAGCTGTCTCTCTGATGAATCCTCACATTATTTATCCAGAATAAGTATAGGTAAGTCAGTCTAACATTAGGCTTCCCCAGACAAATTTTTACAGATGTCGGTATCAGAGTTGAAATAAAAAAAATTGAAACTTTTCTAAGTGTGCTTCAGGGGCCGTGTCTTGCTTTGTTTTAGAGGTGACAAAATCACACAGTTCTGGTCTTGAGTCCACAACTCACTTTCAGAGACCAAGATTACTAAAAATCTGACAGACTACATTTTCAGTATGTCTAAAAAGGGATGTTTTAGCCCCAGGGAAATGATCATTCTTTCCAACCTGCCAGAGTACTGCTTATTTTGTTGTTTTTTAGGAGTTCTTTATCTGTAATTTTTCTTTCCAAATGTCTTCTATATGTTGCGTGCTTTCTTTACCAGGATAACTATCAAAATAAAGTTTTGTTCTGTTTTAGCACCCCAGAAGCCACAAGCAGAACAAGAGGAGAGCAGGTGACTTTTATTCAGTTTGTGCCTTTACACTGTTTGTTTCATGGCTTCCTATTTAATAACCTCACGTTTGTTCTCTTGCAGGCTTAGTTTCAGCCATTCTACGTCGGTTTCTAGCCTAGCTGAGAGATTAGTTGTCTGGATGACTAACGTAGGTAAGGCCATCTTTGTTACCTTTCACGTGTCTTGGGAATCCCTTCCTTGGACTGCTCTTCCCTAACCAGGCCCTGTGTCCTCAGAGCTCGCTAGAGCTGGGAGGCATGAGAAGGCAGGGCCTCTAGCTCTACAGAAGGATCCCACGGGGTTGAGCTGATGGCCCCCCCTGAGCCACCCTTTCTTTGCCGGATGGTCTCACAGCTTCCCTCTACTGATATCTTGGGTACCAGCCTTTTCTCCTTTGGTGGGTGGAAAATCTTTGTCTTTCCTCTGAGACCAGTAGAGGCTGTGGCTTTGTAGAGTGGCCCCAGAATGGAGAATGCTAATCACTACACATTCAGATTTGAAACTGTTAAATACTCAGATACCAGAAATGATTATTTCTGGCAAAATCTAAAAGTAATCTGTGTATATCTTAGAGTATGCTTTTGAATGATATAGGCCAGGGATTTTATGCACCAAGAGGCAGATTCACCTGGGACAAGGGAAAGGAAGGCAAAGAGTTTATTCTCTCTTCCTAAAGATTGTGCCTTTGGGTTTTAAGCTGAGTAAACTACCAAAACTTTACGTAAAAATGAACTAAAATGTTTTTAAAATATTAACAATATGAAAACATAAAAATGAGGGTGTTATAAAATATTATGTATATTAGAAAGTAGTGCTTTAATGAATATTACAAGAGGTTTCTGAATTCTTATTTAGAGAATATTCTAAATGACTTGAGTTTTTCACTCTTCTTTTTTGTTATGCTTCCTTGAAAATTCCAGTAATTGTCATGTAGTATTACCAATAAGATACTTATGCTGAAAAATATTGGATGAGTTCTATTTATCTGTATATTACATAGTACTTAGTATAAGTGTCATTCTCAAATAAGGTAACATTTTTACCTCTGTAATTAATCAATTTTCTGTGTTAATAAATACTGTAAAATATTATAAAATTTAGAAAATAATTTCAGAAAAAATTAACCTGAGGCTATGAAAAAATTTTTAATGAAATATGGTATATATACAAGAGAGTGTATGACATGTGTTTAGAGAATAATAGTAAAATGAGCATTGATGTTCTGGTCGCCCACTATTAGAAATAAAGCATGTCAGTGTAGTAGAAAGCCCTGTGGATCTAGTCCTTTATATCCTTCTCTCACACACCTTATTGCTTCAGGTAACCATTGATGGAGCACTCATCCTAAATTTTGTGCTACAGTCTGTCATTTTTTTAATCACCTTCATGTATTACTTAGTATTGCATGTTTTTTAACTTTATGTAACTCAGTGTAGATACAAGTATGTTTTTTACTACCTTATTTTCCTCAATATTATTTACAGATTTATCCATGTTGACTCACATAGCAGAAGGTCATTCTTTCATTTTCACTGCTATATAATCTACTGCTTGAATATATCCCAACTTATTTATCCATTCTGTTGATGATGGAAACTGGACTCTTTCCTCCCTTGCCATTTTTTGCCATAATGAACGATTGCTAATGAACATTTTAATGCTTATGTCCTTGTTCCCTGTGCGTGCATTTCTGTATGGCTACTGACGGACTGTAGGGGTGAACCTGATATACACGCTGTTTTCCAAGGTGGTTGGTTCCGTATACACCACCATCCTCTGTGGAAGAGAATTACTGTTGCTCTGTGTAGTTGTCAACACTTGGTATTGATTGACTCTAAGATATGTCTGTCAGATGAGTATGAATTTTCATTTCCTAGTGGTTTGAATTTGCATCTCCCTGATCACTGATTGGACAGAGCATCTTTTCGTATATTTATTGACCATTTGTGTTTCCTCTTAGGGAAGTGTCTTTTTGTCCTTTGATTTTCCTATTGGATTGTGCTTTTTTCTTTAAGTTTTTAGGAATTTTTNCTGAAAAATATTGGATGAGTTCTATTTATCTGTATATTACATAGTACTTAGTATAAGTGTCATTCTCAAATAAGGTAACATTTTTACCTCTGTAATTAATCAATTTTCTGTGTTAATAAATACTGTAAAATATTATAAAATTTAGAAAATAATTTCAGAAAAAATTAACCTGAGGCTATGAAAAAATTTTTAATGAAATATGGTATATATACAAGAGAGTGTATGACATGTGTTTAGAGAATAATAGTAAAATGAGCATTGATGTTCTGGTCGCCCACTATTAGAAATAAAGCATGTCAGTGTAGTAGAAAGCCCTGTGGATCTAGTCCTTTATATCCTTCTCTCACACACCTTATTGCTACAGGTAACCATTGATGGAGCACTCATCCTAAATTTTGTGCTACAGTCTGTCATTTTTTTAATCACCTTCATGTATTACTTAGTATTGCATGTTTTTTAACTTTATGTAACTCAGTGTAGATACAAGTATGTTTTTTACTACCTTATTTTCCTCAATATTATTTACAGATTTATCCATGTTGACTCACATAGCAGAAGGTCATTCTTTCATTTTCACTGCTATATAATCTACTGCTTGAATATATCCCAACTTATTTATCCATTCTGTTGATGATGGAAACTGGACTCTTTCCTCCCTTGCCATTTTTTGCCATAATGAACGATTGCTAATGAACATTTTAATGCTTATGTCCTTGTTCCCTGTGCGTGCATTTCTGTATGGCTACTGACGGACTGTAGGGGTGAACCTGATATACACGCTGTTTTCCAAGGTGGTTGGTTCCGTATACACCACCATCCTCTGTGGAAGAGAATTACTGTTGCTCTGTGTAGTTGTCAACACTTGGTATTGATTGACTCTAAGATATGTCTGTCAGATGAGTATGAATTTTCATTTCCTAGTGGTTTGAATTTGCATCTCCCTGATCACTGATTGGACAGAGCATCTTTTCGTATATTTATTGACCATTTGTGTTTCCTCTTAGGGAAGTGTCTTTTTGTCCTTTGATTTTCCTATTGGATTGTGCTTTTTTCTTTAAGTTTTTAGGAATTTTTCCCCCCCTAAAGAAAACTGATGTCAAGATGCTGGTCTGGTAGCAGAATTAATACAATGGGTTTCTTGCTATTTTTTAGGGTAGAGTTTACTAACTTCACTTGGAGGATTGGAACAGTGGCTAAGTCTGACTGAAGAGTTTTCTCTTTTCCTTCCGTCACAAGGTTTCACTTTAAGAGACTTGGAAACGCTTCCCTTTGGAATAGCTCTTCCCATCCGANAAAGAAAACTGATGTCAAGATGCTGGTCTGGTAGCAGAATGAATACAATGGGTTTCTTGCTATTTTTTAGCGTAGAGTTTACTAACTTCACTTGGAGGATTGAAACAGTGGCTAAGTCTGACTGAAGAATTTTCTCTTTTCCTTCCGTCACAAGGTTTCACTTTAAGAGACTTGGAAACGCTTCCCTTTGGAATAGCTCTTCCCATCCGAGATGCAATTTATCACTGTCGGGAGCAGCCTGCTTCAGACTGGCCGGAAGCTGTCTGCCTCTTGATTGGACGTCAGGATCTTTCCAAGCAGGCCTGCGAAGGAAACTTGCCCAAAGGAAAATCTGTGAGTATCACCATGGAAAGTCCATGTTCAGTTTTAGCCTCAGTAGAACTAGAGTAGAGCTGTCCCCCGTTTTCCTTTAAGAATTTTTGCAAGTGTATGTATCGGATTATCTTTTGTTATATGCTAGATAGATATGCTTTACAGTAGGATAAATTTTATTCATTGTAGATTGAACATGGAAATAGATTTTGTGAATGCTCTGTCTTACCTGCACCTTTCTTTGCCTTGAATCAGGGCGAGTGTTGAGTCAGTAGACAGTTACCATGACTGATTACCTGCTTGTACCACATTAGTAATTAACTGCGGCTGCTGTTTAGTTGCTAAGTTGATGTTGAGTTGGCGACCCCATGGACTTCATCTGTCCATGGGATTCTCCAGGCAAGAACGCTGGAGTGGGTTGCTGTTTCCTGCTTAAGGGATTTGTCCCGACCCAGTGATTGAATCTGCTTCTCCTGCATTGGCTGGCAGATCCTTTACCACTCAACTGCCAGGGANCAGTTACCATGACTGATTCCCTGCTTGTACCACATTAGTAATTAACTGCGGCTGCTGTTTAGTTGCTAAGTTGCTGTTGAGTTGGTGACCCCATGGACTTCATCTGTCCATGGGATTCTCCAGGCAAGAACGCTGGAGTGGGTTGCTGTTTCCTACTCAAGGGATTTGTCCCGACCCAGTGATTGAATCTGCTTCTCCTGCATTGGCTGGCAGATCCTTTACCACTCAACTGCCAGGGAGGCCCACATCTATCATTTAATCTGCACTTAAGTAAGAAATTTTAGATGAATTAGTGTTTGTCTTATTTTAAACACAAAACCCCAAATTTTTTTGTTAGTAATATGATTATCTTTCCCTCAACCAAGATTAAGTTGTTAGCATTTAGACCTCTTTTGTTACTATGAATGAAACTATCATTAGCCTTAAAGCTAAATGATACTGATAATCGTTCATCTGTATTTATATGTCCTTTTAAGTGCTTCCCTGGTGGCTCAGACAGTAAAGTGTCTGTATACAATGCAGGAGACCTGGGTTCGATCCCTAGGTCTGGAAGTTCCCTGGAGAAGGAAAAGGCAACCCACTCCAGTACTGTTGCCTAGAAAATCCCATGGACGGAGGAGCCTGGTGTCCATGGGGTCCCAAAGAGTCGGACACGACTGAGCGACTTCACTTTCACTTTCACTTTAAGTAATTCTGGCTAAATTCAGTTTGTTCAGTTACTTGAGGTTACATTTTGTAACTCGTCTCAAATTAAATCTGTCAGGTATTTGGGTCTGTATTTTATTGCTGACTCACCAATTGGAATATAGTTTCTTTTAAAATTAGATATTCCATAGAAATTATAATAAATTTTTAGCAACTAAAGTCAGACTGATTTTTAGTCATATCTTCCAGTATTCTTTTTCCTGGTTAATGTTGCTTCCACATTAAATGTTGCAAGATTTTAGCCTTTCATCTAGGAATTAATCTTTTGTGAAAGGAGTAGAAAACTGTGAGAAGACAAGATTTCTGCTATTTCTTCTGTTTAGAAGTCTGATTGAATCATTTGGCCTGGGAAGTTAAAGCACATGCTGAGCTTATGAGGACAGAATGATAAGCAGGCAATTAACTGTCCTCACTTGTTTTGCTGCATTTAATTCCTTTCCTTTTAAGAAATANCCAAAGAGTCGGACACGACTGAGCAACTTCACTTTCACTTTCACTTTAAGTAATTCTGGCTAAATTCAGTTTGTTCAGTTACTTGAGGTTACATTTTGTAACTCGTCTCAAATTAAATCTGTCAGGTATTTGGGTCTGTATTTTATTGCTGACTCACCAATTGGAATATAGTTTCTTTTAAAATTAGATATTCCATAGAAATTATAATAAATTTTTAGCAACTAAAGTCAGACTGATTTTTAGTCATATCTTCCAGTATTCTTTTTCCTGGTTAATGTTGCTTCCACATTAAATGTTGCAAGATTTTAGCCTTTCATCTAGGAATTAATCTTTTGTGAAAGGAGTAGAAAACTGTGAGAAGACAAGATTTCTGCTATTTCTTCTGTTTAGAAGTCTGATTGAATCATTTGGCCTGGGAAGTTAAAGCACATGCTGAGCTTATGAGGACAGAATGATAAGCAGGCAATTAACTCTCCTCACTTGTTTTGCTGCATTTAATTCCTTTCCTTTTAAGAAATATACTTAGAATATACTTAGGACAAACAAAGAAAAGTGAAAACCAACCATGATCCATTCTGTTTAAAGCACAGAAGTGAGAAAGTATTAGTCTGACCTCCTCCAGCCCTTGGTTGATACCTTTCCAGGTTGCTTTCTTCTGCTTCTGCTAATTAAAGACAATATTTAAATTGGTGTTGGTTCTTTAGTAACATTGTGTGGAGTTAATCTTCTGTTGCCAGTAATATATTTCCTCTTCAGAATATTTAGAATATAGTTTGATTTTTATAATTTATTTAGAATATTCCTTTCTGTGAGATCAGCCTCCTGACTATTATTCTAAGTTGAAAGCTTTCCCCTTGGCTGAGTAAAGAATCCTTCCAAGTAGGCAATACAATTAAAAAAAGATTTCTAGGTAGGCGTTCCATATGCCCTGGGAACCTAAGCCAGCCCTGCTTTGGCATATACTTTCTGTTTGCATTGATATAGACTTGGTACCTCGCCCTGTGCATTCTTATGTTCAACAAATGTGCGTTGGCTGGTTTTTAAGTTAGTATTACAACCAAGTCTGTTACTCAGGTGCTCTCATCAGATGTTCCTTCAGGAACAGAAACAGAGGAGGAGGATGATGGCATGAATGACATGAATCAGGAGGTGATGTCGTTAATCTGGAGTGAAGACTTACGCGTGCAGGACGTGCGAAGGCTTCTCCAGAGTGCACATCCTGTCCGAGTCAATGTGGTGCAGTACCCAGAACTGAGTGACCACGAGTTCATCGAGGAAAAAGAGAACAGGTGAAGGCAAACTTCAGCTGCTGGGATTTAAGTGAAAATTTTCTGAATGCTGCCTCAGTTTGTTCAGCTGGAAGCATAGGCATGACTGTGGCATGCGTTCACCTCTCACAGGGCTGCTCAGGAGTCAGGGGGCTGTTTCTGCCTCGTGCTGGGAGCACTGCTGGGTGCATCGCAGAGCACAGCGCCGTCAGGCATTTTTGTTATCCGAGGTCATTGATTTTGTGATGCTGATCTTTTTTTTTTACCTTTTCACATTTCTGAAATCAGATTATCTGTCAGTATGGGGATGTCTGTAGGTGTTACGGTTTAGTTGGCAGTGGTTTTTCTTTCTTAGCACGTCATGAAATCGTGATGCATCTTAAAAATCAACTGCATCTTAAATGGAAGGAGTACACTGGTTTTGTTTTCATTATTATAATTTTGTGGATTATGTATTCTGTTTCTGCTAAAAATGTTATGGGATGTAGCATTCTGGCCTAATTCTAAATTTCCCTGATTACAAATTACTGTGGGGCAGTGTTCTTAAAGAGTCATCTTAGGACAGTGAAGTGTTCCTCCCCAGTGAATGAGAAAAGCAGGTATATGTATGTACAATAAGGGAGAGAGCGTGCTTGTGAATAGCTTTGTCTGCAGAGAGAGTTTTAGCTTCTTGTTAGCCTCAGAAAGGATACTTCTGTGTCTTCAGATATAGCTTGTAGTATTTCCTAGTTATAAATGCTCCTACTTCCACAGCTTCTGTTTGATGCCACTTATTTTAACATAGAAGCAAGTTAAAAAGTGGTGGATTAGTTTCAGAGTATAGCCTGGAAAAGGAAATGGCAACCCACTCCAGTATTCTTGCCTGGAAAATCCCATGGACAAAAGAGTGAGATACGATTTACTGACTAAACAAAAACATAGCCTATAGAAGCCATTTTAACCTTGAACATAGTTGACATATAGTGCTATTAGTTCCATGAATCCTAGCCATCGAGCAGATGAAATCACTTCACTGCTCTGGGGACAGCATGAAATCCACTCACCTCCACAGCAAGGACTTCTTTCTTTTTCTTCTGTGTGCAGGCTGTGGAGGGGGCACTAGGGCTGTGTTCACAAAGAGGATGAGAGGAGGGTCCCAGCTACACTGGCAACAGCACAGTGAGGAACCCAGCAAATCTTATATTTTCCTCTGAGAAGGTTCAGTTCAGTCAGTTCAGCCGCTCATTCGTGGTTTAGCATTATTGAAAGAAGAATTTTAGTTTTTCATTTTGAATACTTAGGGAGAGTTGGCTTGGTGTATAGAATAGCTGGTTTTAATTCAAAGTGAATATGAAACAGAAGAAGGAATATGTCTCCCTCTCAGAGTTTCTAATGGGACTGCATGCATAGTTCGTTGCTCAGGCATATGCAACTGTTTGCAGCCCTTTGAACTGTAGCCCACCAGGCTCCTCTGTCCATGGGATTCTCCAGGCAGGAATACTGGAGTGGGTTGCCATTTCCTCCTCCAGGGAATCTTTCCGACCCAGAGATTGAACCTGCCGTTCCTTCATTGGCAGGAGGATTCTTTCCCTGCTAAGCCATAGAGGAAGCCCTCTAATGGGAGTCAGAGTATGAAAAAGAATAACCATGTTCAGATGATTGACCCACATCTTCGTAGGGATTTACTTTGATGTGGCTTCATCTTTCACAGCACTGCTGCTTTTAAAATACTACAGATTACATTCCAGTTTTTTCGTTTGTCTGTTTAAAATTTTTTCATATGAAGGCTTTAATCTTAATTACAGATTGCTCCAATTGTGCCAGCGAACTATGGCTCTCCCAGTAGGACGGGGAATGTTCACCTTGTTTTCATACCACCCTGTTCCAACAGAACCATTGCCTATTCCTAAGCTGAATTTAACTGGTATGTTACATTCTGGATCAGTGAGAAAGGAAAATGATTAATTATATGTTTAGTGGAGTTCTTTTTGCATTATCAATATTGTGTCTTAGATGTGTGATGAACTGTCATTTTAGAAATTTTACTTGCTGTTTCATTATTAATCTCTCTGCTCTTTTTGAGAAAGTAAAAGTGTCTGTCATGAACTTGTCACCAATGTGGTTCTGTCACAGACCAGCATGTGAGTTAGCTCTTAGGTACAGAAAGCAAATGGTGAATGCAAATATATTTTATTTTATGCTGTGTCTTTGTATGTGTGTGTATGTGTATATAAACTTTTACAAATAAGACACTGTGCATCTAATTAAAATTTACATAACTTTCAGACCATGTTTCAAACCTCTAGTGAACTGTATAACTGTGCAGTGTTTAGAATATTTACTTTAACTATTCATCCATGACTTAAGCTGTTATAGAACATTAAAAATATACAGAGAATTCAGTATTTGCAACTACACAGTGTAGATTAGAATCAAAACACTCAAGAAAAGGAATTCATAGAGACCCTAGCATTATTAACAGTTTGTGTGCTCTTCAATAAGTTGACCATAGATTTAAATTTAGTGAATACTCTTTTCTGATTCACATGGTAACTCAAGTGTATAAAATGATGTTTTTTTTATATAGATATGTTTGAATGCAATTTGGAACTTTTACTAAAAGCATATAACTAGATTTCCATGTATATAGAGTGACATATATACATAAGAGGTAGAGACAGAGCAGATTTATAAAGCTCTTTGTCTTTTTGAAAACACCATGTTTTCTTAACATCTAAAGAGAAAAATAGGATGGTACATTTGAAATTAATATCATTGTTATCAGTCACACATTGGAATTATTATTCATGTAGCCCCAGATATTATGCGGCTAAGGGTTTTGAATGCAGCAAAGTGATCTCTGTTCTCAGAAGTCAGTGTAACAGTTCTGACTTTCTGAATTTTCACTCTCCATTTTACATTTTGTCTGACTAGGGCGGGCCCCCCCTCGGAACACGACAGTGGACTTGAACAGTGGGAATATTGACGTGCCCCCCAACATGACCAGCTGGGCCAGCTTCCACAATGGTGTGGCCGCTGGCTTGAAGATAGCCCCTGCCTCCCAGATCGACTCAGCCTGGATCGTCTACAATAAGCCCAAGCATGCCGAGCTAGCCAATGAGTATGCTGGCTTTCTCATGGCCCTGGGCCTTAACGGGCACCTTACCAAGCTGGCTACTCTCAATATCCACGACTACCTAACCAAAGTGAGAACTCGTGCTGCGGGCTCCTGGCCTTGCTCCTCCCCAGGGCTGTTACAGTAGCTCTTCAGAGTCCTGTGTGCTCTTCTTCAGTCATGTCCCTCTAAGTGCATTCTTCTCAGCAGGCAGATAAATCCTTCTAAAGCATAGATTGGAACAGATCACTTTCCTGCTCAAACTGTTCAGTGATCTTCCATTGCTCTCAGTGTGCCGTTTGGAACCTGTGTGGTCCTACTCACTTCTCCAACCTACTCTGTGCATTTCTTTCCTTTGCTCTTCACACTCCAGCTGTAGAGCTTGACTGTTTTAGCTCCTCTGCAAACCAGACTCTTTCTCATGGCCCCAAACGAGTGGTTTTTATTATATTGACGTTGTTGTTGGGCATCTATCACTACTGTTAATTTTAGAACATCTTCATCGCCCCATGAAGGAACCCCTTACCTAGTAGCAGTCAACTGTTCCCTTTTCCCTGTAGCCTGACAAACTGTTCATCTACTTTTGTCTCTGTGGATTTGCCAGTATGGATCTTTGATATAAATGAAACCAAACAGTAGCTGGTCTTCTATGGCAGGCTTCTTTTGCTCACTGTAATACTTTCAAGTTTGTCCATGTGATATTAATACCATGCATTAGCTCGTCATTCCTTTTTATTGCTGAGTAGATATTCACTGTATGGATAGACTTTATTTTTCCATTCATCGGTTGATGGATATTTGAGTTTATTCTACTTTTTGACTGCTATGAACATTTTGTATGGATGAATGTTTTCATTTTTCTTTGGTATATTTCTAGGAGTAGAATTGCTAGTCATTTGGTAACTCTTTTTTAATTTTTTAAGAACTACCAAACTTTTCCAGGGTGGCTGCATCATTTTATAATCCCACAAGCAATATGTAAGGGTTCCAATTTCTCTCCATTCTTGCCAACACTTGTTGTTGTCTGTCATTTTAATTTTAGTCACCCCGGTAGTTGTGAAGTAATATTTCATTGTGGTTTTGGTTTGCATTTATTTCCCTGATGGCTAATGATACTGAACATCTTTATATGTGCTCATTGGTCATTTATATGTTGTCTTTTGAGAAATGTCTATTCAAATCCTTTGCTTAGTTTTAATTGGTTGAGTTATAAGAGTTCCTTATGTGTTCTGGATACCAGACCATTAACAGGTACACAATTTGCAAAATTTTTTCCCGTTGTGCTGTCTCTTGGGTTGTCTTTTCACTTTCTGATAGTGTCTTTGAAGCATGAAAGTTTTTAACTTGATGAAATCTGGTTCATCTAGGCTTCCCAGGTGGCACAGTTGGTTAAGAATCTGCCTGTCATTGTAGGAGATGCAAGAGATGTGGGTTTGATCCTTGGATCGGGAAGATCCCCTGGAGGAGGAAATGGCAACCCACTCTAGTATTCCTGCCTGGAGAATCCCACGGCCAGAGGAGCCTGGCAGGCTACAGTCCGTAGGGTTGCAGAGTCAGATATGTCTTAGTGACTAAACAGTGGCAACAACAACTCATCTATTTCTTTGGTTGCTGTATGCATTTGGTGTCTTACCTAATCAGTTATTTTTTAGCTTAATTCAAGGTCACTTGGGTGTATACTTGTTATGCAGATTTACACTGCTGCTTTTTAAGAGTTTTTTTACTTTTAGTTACACCTTGAAGTTAATTTTTATGTTTAATGTAAGAAAAGGAGTCCAGTTTCATTCTTTGCAAGTGGCTGTACAGTTGTCACAGCACCTTTTTATGAAAAAACTCTTCCCATTGAATTGTCTTGACACGCTTGTCGTCGTCCGAGCATCATTATTTTTTAATCATCTCGGCATTATCTGCATATATTCCCTCACCTGACATCATTTTCTCTTAACTTTCTAAATCTCAGTGACACCCCTCCCCCAACTTTTGCCACTTTTCTTGGCTAATTTGTACTCATTCTATTGTAAGTTTACTTTTTAGAGATTTCTAGTGATACCCTGGTTCCTCTTAATCTAAATTAGGCTCTGTTAGAAATAGACTCACAGACATAGACAACAGACTTGTGGTTGCCAAGGGGGAAAAGGGGAAGGAGAGAGATGGACCGGGAGTTTGGGGCTGGTAGGTGCAAACTGTTACATTTAGAAGATAAACAACAAGGTCCTACTGTATAGCACAGGGAACTATATCCAGTCTTCTGACATAGCTATAATGGAAAAGAATATAAAAAAAGAATGTATATATGTGTATAACTGAGTCACTTTGCTGTACATCAGAGATTAGGCACAACACTGAATCAGTTGTACTTCAATTAAAATAAACTAGGCTCTGTTAAAATATTCATGTAATCTTTATCTTTTTCATTAAATGAGTTTTTAATAATATATATTTTTTAGCTTAACACATTTTCTCCCCCAAGGGCACTAACTTCATGAGAACAAGGACCATTTCTATTGACTTCACATATATATTGTTGGAGCCTCTCACTGTGCCTGTCACATAAAAGTACTTAATAAAATTACTGGCAGGAAGTATTTTTTGAAAGTTGCATATTTGCTTTGGTAGTGACTTAAGCCTCATTCTCTTTTCTGTCCAGGGTCATGAGATGACAAGCATTGGACTGCTGCTTGGTGTCGCTGCTGCTAAACTAGGCACCATGGATATGTCAGTTACCCGGCTTCTTAGCATCCACATTCCTGCTCTTCTGCCCCCAACGTCCACAGAGCTTGATGTTCCTCACAATGTCCAGGTGGCTGCAGTAGTTGGCATTGGCCTTGTTTATCAAGGGACAGCTCACAGGCATACCGCAGAGGTCCTGTTGGCTGAAATAGGTAGGACTTCAATGCTCTATGGTCTCGTAAGTGTTTATTTCTCATTCCACAGGAGCCAGAGTAAAAGGATAGTAAAGATTATAAGATTGAAGGAAAAAATAGTAGCTTTTGTAAGCATAGAATGAGCTGTACTAATAAGAAAAAATTACAGATAATGTTTTCCAAGGCTTATGTTACTCTGCAGGTTGTTAGTCTGCATGCTTACTGTTTGCCAGCCCGTTATTGAGCCCCCGTGGCCCCATTTAATGAGGTGGCCTGTGGTCTTTTTTTTTTTTTGGAAGGGAGTGTACTATGCGGCTTGAGGAACCTTAGTTCCCTGACTAGGGATTGAACCCAGGACCCCAGTAATGGAAGCACAAAGTCTTAACCTCTGGACTGCCCTGAAATTCCCACCTATGGTCTTAAAATCACATATGAGCATGCTCTTTATCCTGCTCTGTCTTTGCCAGGCATTGTCCAGCAGCAGNCAGTAATGGAAGCACAAAGTCTTAACCTCTGGACTGCCCTGAAATTCCCACCTATGGTCTTAAAATCACATATGAGCATGCTCTTTATCCTGCTCTGTCTTTGCCAGGCATTGTCCAGCAGCAGTCAGCACTTAAAATTCAAAGTTGATTTGATCCCTGGAAGAACAGTGTTTATTCTCTTGGACAACAGCACTTCTAACAGAATAGGAGTGATTGACTCCTTCTTTTCTCCTTTATGTACTAGTGGGTATGTTAGTGATGAAATTTAGTTTCTGTGTTTTCAGCTGAGTCTATAGTTTTTGAAAACGTGTCTTGGATGTTGTCATCTTTTTCTGACAAATGGAGATGCTCTTAGCATTATGAGTGCATTCAGTAGCTTAGATATGTACGTACATGCTTCATTCTGCCCTGTTCAGGGTCTTTCCACATGTATTTCAGGGTAGCCACAATATTGGCCCTGGCCGGGGTCCAGCTCCTGCAGGATCCAGGGGAACCTGAAGGAAAAATGGAGTTGGCAGATGATTTAGAGAGAGATAAGGAAAGAATATTGTAGATAAGAAAATNACTTAGCAGCAGTAGCATCTGCATATCTGAGGTTGTTGATATTTCCCCCTGTAATCTTTATTCCAGCTTGTGCTTCATCCAGCCCAGCATTTCTCATGATGTGCTCTGCGTACAAGTTAAATAAGCAGGGTGACAATATACAGCCTTGATGTACTCCTTTCCCTATTTGGAACCAGTCTCTTGTTCCATGTCTGGTTCTAACTGTTGCTTCCTGATCTGCCTACAGATTTCTCAGGAGGCAGGTCAGGTGGTCTGGTGTTCCCATCTCTTTCAGAATTTTCCAGTTTGTTGTGATTGACACAGCCAAAGGCTTTGGCATAGTCAATAAAGCAGTAGATATTTTCCTGGAACTCTCTTGCTTTTTTGATGATCCAGTGGATGTTGGCAATCTGATCTCTGGTTCCTCTGCCTTTTCTCAGTCCAGCTTGAACATCTGGAAGTTCACAGTTCATGTACTGTTGAAGCCTGGTTTGGAGAATTTTGAGCATTACTTTGCTAGTGTGTGAGATGAGTGCAGTTGTGAGGTAGTTTGAGCACTCTTTGCCATTGCCTTTCTTTGGGATTGGAATGAAAACTGACCTTTTCCAGTCCTGTGGCCACTGCTGAGTGTTCCATATTTGCTGGCACTTCAGTGCATTACTCAACTGGAATTCAATCACCTCCATTAGCTTTGTTCATAGTGATGCTTCTAAAGCCCACTTGACTTCACATTCCAGGATGTCTAGCTCTAGGTGAATGATCACACCATCATGATAATCTGGGCCCTGAAGATCTTTTTTGTATAGTTCTTCTGTGTATTCTTGCCACCTCTTCTTAACATCGTCTGCTTCTGTTAGGTCCATACCATTTCTGTCCTTTATCGAGCCTGTCTTTGCATGAAATGTTCCTTTGGTATCTAATTTTCTTGAAGAGATCTCTAGTTCTTCCCATCCTATTGTTTTCCTCTCTTTCTACTATAGTGGTGAAATAAATTATTCACAAAATAAATTTCCTATTACCAAAATATATAATAGCTTAAGATTGGTCTGAGAAATAGTCAGAAGATCCTCAGGACTGGCTTAAGTTATTCATTTATGGGGTAGTCTAACATTTTTTTGGCTGTATCATGATGATATCTAATGCTAATATCACACATATCTCACAGCCTTAGCTCTTTCATATTGTGTATAGAAGATTGTATATTACCTGTAAAAGATTCATGTGGATTCATAGGCGTATGCTCTTTGTATAATTAATCAGCATATACATACCATTTTTGTACTGCCCTTTTCATATATTATTGTCAAAAAGGGCTTTTAAAATTAATTTTATATTGTACAGTAGCTCATTGAGTTGGTGTTCTGTAAATTGCCTAGTCATTTTCTTATTTTCAGGAGTTTTAGGTGGCTTTTAATTCTTTGCTGTTAAGCAATAAACATTTTACTGATTGCACGCGTATAATTGTTTTGTTCTCTTAAAAACTTTATTTTCTAGGGGTGAAATTCTAGGAATGTGAACTTTTTTTGAATGTAATATATATATAATATAATACATTTTGCTGCATTAAAGGGGGTGGAATTAGAATTAAAGAGTACTTTTTTAAAGTATGGATTTTACATCTAGTCAGCCTTTTGGCATCAATACAGAAAAATTCTATCATAGTAAAGCTTAGTATTATCTAGATTCAAAATAAGTATCTGGATCTGGAAGTTGGTGGTGGACTGGGAAGTCTGGTGTGCTGCAGTTCATGGGGTTGCAAAGAGTTGGACTTGACTGAGCGACTGAACTAAACTGCGTAGTTAAGAATTAAAATTCTTAAATACTTGAAGTGTCCTTCCTGTTCATTATCAGTATTTGAACATGTGTTCACCACATCTAATGAATGGATTTGAAAATAGTAAAACAAGAACAGAAGGAAAGAGGAAAGTAATTACAAATTGAAGCTTTTTTGAGCATCCCTCCCCTTTAAAATTTCTTCCTCCTTTTTGGTAATTTTTTTTGGTTTTATTATAAAGCCCAAGGTTTTACAGTATTTTAAAGTCATTCCTTTCACATTGGCAAATTAGAAGAACCGTGTTTGGGTTTTATTTTGTAGCAAACCAGAAGTCATGGACAACATTTGTGAGACCATCAGATCTTTCTCAGTGGGGTTATACTGAATTCATAGCTCTTAGGCCACTTACTGGAAAGTTACCTCGAAACATTTTACGACTTACGCTCTTAAGAGACCAGCTTCACCTGTGCTGCTTTATGTTTTGTAGGACGGCCCCCTGGCCCAGAAATGGAGTACTGCACTGACAGAGAATCTTACTCGTTGGCCGCTGGTCTAGCCCTGGGCATGGTTTGCTTGGGGGTAAGCAGAGTTCATGCCTTCAGATGCTTTAGTGACAACATCTGCTTGTCGAGAAAAACGACCTTGACACATTACTCTGAATTCTGCTCTGCCTTAGTTGATGCTGATTCTGAGCTCTTTTCTTCTTTCTAAATATTTTTCAAAGTGTTAGATTTAGGAATGGAGAGAAATTATAGTGAAGAGTAGGGCTTTCAGATTTCTTGACCCCAGCTTAGATGTAAGTGTTTATGAATGAACCCTAGGAATGAAACATCTCAGAAAGATTTCAAGACATAACATGAAGAAGTGACAGCCCTCTTAGTCAGAAACCAGTGAAAACATGAGTCTGGTGGGAAGCCTCAATACTCTGCAGAAGTCACTAGAGATAAACTAGAGTTGTCTTTTGGCACAGTGATACCCCAGCAGGTCGCCCCGCTAGCAGCTGTTTTGTTACAGATGTTACAGAATACAATATCACTCTGACCCATCTTTAACCCCATTCAGGAGACACAGTATAGAATTACCAGAAACATTTCATTAAATGACTGTGTCAGCTGGAGTGTGGGTTCTTTGATTAAAGATTGTGGGTTCCAATACAGGGTTATACTGAAACTAAATTATATAAAGAGAGCTGTCCATTAGGTTTTTGACTCTTCACATCTGACACCTGAGGTAAGGAGGCAGATGATACAATGAAAAAGCGTCTCGCTGAGAATTGAACTGAACTCTGGTTCTGACCAAGTGAACCACATCACGTAACTACCGTATTGTCAGTCGCTGAGCACCTCCCTAGACTGGAACCAGGCTGCCCGTAACTACCGTATGGTCAGTCGCTGAGCACCTCCCTAGACTGGAACCAGGCTGCCTGTAACTACCGTATGGTCAGTCGCGGAGCACCTCCCTAGACTGGAACCAGGCTGCCTTTTCTTGGAGCCGCTGCTGCTCTTCAGTAGCTGTGTGACCATGGGTGTGATCTTTGTGCCTCCCTTTTCTCACCTGTAAAACAGCAGCTATTTGATAGACTTGTCCTCATATTAAGTAAATTAACCCATGTTAAACACTCAGAATCATGCCTAGAAAAGAGTTAAGTGTTCAGAAATTTATTTTTATTACTATGGTTATTATTGTTGGAATAGTTCATAGGCACAATAATGAAAGGATTGAGATGTTCATAGTTCAGGTTTCATTTACCTAACAATTTCTTCAGCTGTTAGTAAAATTAAGTATATTTTGAAGCTTTTGTATATTTTATGAAATGAAAGTATGAATTTGTCTCCATGTGTATTATATAATTTTTAATGTGAATCATTAGCAGACTGAGTATTAGCTCATGAGAAATGCTTATTTTAATTGATTAAAAAACCCGAATACCCAGCTTTGAAGTTACTCGGTTCTTTGTCATGGGCCTGTGTTAGGGATCTTACTCTGTAAAATCTCCTTGCACGTTCTGTTGCTTTGTTCTACAGCACGGCAGTAACCTGATAGGGATGTCGGACCTCAATGTGCCCGAGCAACTCTATCAGTACATGGTTGGAGGCCACAGGCGCTTTCAAGCTGGGATGCACAGAGAGAAACATAAGTCACCGAGTTACCAGATCAAGGTAGGTCCAGATCAAGCAACAGATCAGAGTTCTGGAAGCTAAGGAATTAATTTTAAAAATGGTAGTTTTCATATCAGCATTTGTAAATATGTTCAGCTTTAAGCGTGGCTAGCATTCAGACGAATTTTAGAGTAATTCAAAGCTCTTTTACATGGGTAAACTTTTTCTTTTGATAGGAAGGCGATACCATAAATGTGGATGTGACTTGTCCAGGTGCCACTCTCGCTTTGGCCATGATCTACTTAAAAACCAATAACAGGTACTGTCTGCCCACCCATCCCTTGCCATGATGGTGTCACTGCCCGTCTGACCGCAGTTGATTTTGAATTGCTCCATTGCCTAATCATGTCCGATCTTTTGCCACCCCATGGACTGTAGCCTGCCAGGCTTCTCTGTCCATGGGAATTTTCTGGCAAGAATACTGGAGTGGGTAGCCATTTCCTCCTCCAGGGGATTTTCCTGACCCAGGGATCGAACCCACATCTCTTGCATGTCCTGCATTGACAAGTGGGTTCTTTATCACTGAGCCACCTGGGAAGCCCCACTCTGACCTCAGTAGTGACACTAAATTATCTTGCTGTGTTTACCTCATAGTAAAACTGCTAGATCAGCCTGACTTTAGTGCTGTCAAATACTGCCAGTCATTTTAATATCTGACAATACGGTTGCCAATTTCTATTCATTTTTATAGTTGACGTCACTGACAATCAAACAATGTCCAAATTCCTTTTCATTGATTTTGCATGTTGTGAGAACTGATGAAATCAGAAATACTTAGCGTTGTTATATTCCTAGTTCCCATCCATAAAAATGGTTTCTTCTTAATTCAAGAGCTTTCTTAATGACCATACCTTCTGCCTTCCTAACCCCAGTAACTAGTGTTGGCACTTGAAAGTAGATGTTTCGCATTTTATTCTTTTATATTTTGCATAGAAGAGTAAGTTGGGTTTTAAGTCTATTGATTTAAAAACACTGTCTGAAATTCAAGAAATTTTTCAGTATTGTAAATTTCTTTTTTAGACAAAGTGAATGTTTGCAAAATTTTATAATTTTGCAAATTTTAAAAGCAGATTTATTCCTCTACTGTTTAGGTGAAAGTATATGTCATTGCCGTCTTGGCACCGGAGATGTTTCAGTGAATGAAACAAATACTTGGCTTATAGTAAGGCATACGTAGACATACCAGATATTACTCTGGAGGATGTGAAGTATTGTGAGAAAAAAAGAGTGGTAGTTGGAGTGGAAAGAAAATTCCTGAAATCTGTCTTGTGATTCTTGACTATCTTACTCTCTTCTTGAGCAATAATGCTTGCTGGTATCCACCACCAACAGATCCATTGCAGACTGGCTCCGAGCTCCAGATACCATGTATTTGCTGGACTTTGTGAAGCCGGAATTCCTCTTACTTAGGGTATGGCACTTGGCAGTTTTTCATTTCTCTTAATTTGAGGAAATCTATATAAAATGTCTCCGTAAGCGAGCCTTTACCGTTAATCCATCATGTATGTATATAACTGGTAGTATTCTTTTGAATAGTCCCAAATATAGCTGTAGGAATTGCTAAGTAAGGCAACCACATTGATATGTAATACTTGAAGTAACATTTTAACTTTTCACATTATTATTCAAACTTGCTAATGAGCAGCAACTCAGTGGGGCTTCGTTACTACTTTATTTTACATTTTTTTCATTATTTTTAGGAGTGCAGTAATACTATTAAGGGTATAATTAGTGACAGTAATTGTCTGACCTAACTACCTCAAATTTTTCCTCTTGATATTTAAATGTATGTTTTTAGCATATGATAGGCTTTAAATTCTATAGATTGATTCTTTTCCTTACGGCTTTTCATTTATGGGGCAAGTTTTAAAAACTTTTCTCTGACTCCTCCAAACTTCGATGATGAACAACTCAATGTTAGATTTTTTTGTGTGTGTGTGATACATCTATTGGGTTGGCCAAAAGCTTCACTTGGATTTTTCTGTAACATGTAAAAATGTGAATGAACTTTTTGGCCAACCCAATAAACTTTCAGTTTATTTTAGTGAGTGGCTTAGGTTGATATTATATCCTTAGCTTTATTTTGAAAATTTCCATCAGTTGGGAACTGATTCTTAAATTGTTCTGTTACTGGTATTATCATTACAAAATCTGTGAACTTCCCTTGCTGTAATGAATTTTTTTGTATTTCATTTTTAAGACGCTTGCTCGATGCCTGATTCTATGGGATGATATTTTACCAAATTCCAAGTGGGTTGATAGCAATGTTCCTCAAGTACGTATGTATGATAAATATTTTATTTTTAATCATGTAAAATTATGATTTCTTGTGGGATTTTCTAAAACCCTATAAAATACTACTTCTTTTGTAGACAATATTGATGATTATGGTATTTCTTCAAAACACAGGAACTTTCATTTTAAGATTGTATGTGAGCACAGACCACAACCTTCCTTAAAGAAACCTAAGTGTTTTTGACATTTTTATTCTAGTTAAGTATGCATTTATCAAATTTACTACTTTGTGGCAATTTTTTATCTTGTATATAATAAGTTGTTTTAATTATTTCATGGCATATTTACCCAGTAAGCCAAGTAGTTAAAAAATAAGCAGACTCTTGTAAAAACTCCAAATGTTGTAAATATTGTAACTAAATATTGCCCTTTAATTAACTGTCCATGTCCTTGTTACTGTTTTATTTGGAAAATAAATCCTTAAGAGTGCTAGAATGCTTCTCCAATGTTTTAATAAGAAAATTCCAAAATAAAGGTTGAAAGAATGTTATACAAACACCCTTATAGCCAGTTAGCTATTGCAATTAATATTTTACTGTATAAGCTTGCCTGATGTGTGTAGAGCTTTTTATTAATGGAGTCACAGTATATACCCTTTTGTATAAGACTTCTTTCATGCAGCATGATTTTGAGATACTACTGAGTGTATCAGTAGTTCAGCCTTTGTTGTTAAGTAGTATCCTGTTGTATGAATATACCACAGTTTCTTTTTCTAT
>SJYW01034093.1:627083-657370 GCA_006410735.1 Raphicerus campestris
TGAGGTAAGGAGGCAGATGATACAATGAAAAAGCGTCTCGCTGAGAATTGAACTGAACTCTGGTTCTGATCAAGTGAACCACATCACGTAACTACCGTATTGTCAGTCGCTGAGCACCTCCCTAGACTGGAACCAGGCTGCCCGTAACTACCGTATGGTCAGTCGCTGAGCACCTCCCTAGACTGGAACCAGGCTGCCTGTAACTACCGTATGGTCAGTCGCAGAGCACCTCCCTAGACTGGAACCAGGCTGCCTTTTCTTGGAGCCGCTGCTGCTCTTCAGTAGCTGTGTGACCATGGGTGTGATCTTTGTGCCTCCCTTTTCTCACCTGTAAAACAGCAGCTATTTGATAGACTTGTCCTCATATTAAGTAAATTAACCCATGTTAAACACTCAGAATCATGCCTAGAAGAGAGTTAAGTGTTCAGAAATTTATTTTTATTACTATGGTTATTATTGTTGGAATAGTTCATAGGCACAATAATGAAAGGATTGAGATGTTCATAGTTCAGGTTTCATTTACCTAACAATTTCTTCAGCTGTTAGTAAAATTAAGTATATTTTGAAGCTTTTGTATATTTTATGAAATGAAAGTATGAATTTGTCTCCATGTGTATTATATAATTTTTAATGTGAATCATTAGCAGACTGAGTATTAGCTCATGAGAAATGCTTATTTTAATTGATTAAAAACCCGAATACCCAGCTTTGAAGTTACTCGGTTCTTTGTCATGGGCCTGTGTTAGGGATCTTACTCTGTAAAATCTCCTTGCGCGTTCTGTTGCTTTGTTCTACAGCACGGCAGTAACCTGATAGGGATGTCGGACCTCAATGTGCCCGAGCAACTCTATCAGTACATGGTTGGAGGCCACAGGCGCTTTCAAGCTGGGATGCACAGAGAGAAACATAAGTCACCGAGTTACCAGATCAAGGTAGGTCCAGATCAAGCAACAGATCAGAGTTCTGGAAGCTAAGGAATTAATTTTAAAAATGGTAGTTTTCATATCAGCATTTGTAAATATGTTCAGCTTTAAGCGTGGCTAGCATTCAGACGAATTTTAGAGTAATTCAAAGCTCTTTTACATGGGTAAACTTTTTCTTTTGATAGGAAGGCGATACCATAAATGTGGATGTGACTTGTCCAGGTGCCACTCTCGCTTTGGCCATGATCTACTTAAAAACCAATAACAGGTACTGTCTGCCCACCCATCCCTTGCCATGATGGTGTCACTGCCCGTCTGACCGCAGTTGATTTTGAATTGCTCCGTTGCCTAATCATGTCCGATCTTTTGCCATCCCATGGACTGTAGCCTGCCAGGCTTCTCTGTCCGTGGGAATTTTCTGGCAAGGATACTGGAGTGGGTAGCCATTTCCTCCTCCAGGGGATTTTCCTGACCCAGGGATCGAACCCACATCTCTTGCATGTCCTGCATTGACAAGTGGGTTCTTTATCACTGAGCCACCTGGGAAGCCCCACTCTGACCTCAGTAGTGACACTAAATTATCTTGCTGTGTTTACCTCATAGTAAAACTGCTAGATCAGCCTGACTTTAGTGCTGTCAAATACTGCCAGTCATTTTAATATCTGACAATACGGTTGCCAATTTCTATTCATTTTTATAGTTGACGTCACTGACAATCAAACAATGTCCAAATTCCTTTTCATTGATTTTGCATGTTGTGAGAACTGATGAAATCAGAAATACTTAGCGTTGTTATATTCCTAGTTCCCATCCATAAAAATGGTTTCTTCTTAATTCAAGAGCTTTCTTAATGACCATACCTTCTGCCTTCCTAACCCCAGTAACTAGTGTTGGCACTTGAAAGTAGATGTTTCGCATTTTATTCTTTTATATTTTGCATAGAAGAGTAAGTTGGGTTTTAAGTCTATTGATTTAAAAACACTGTCTGAAATTCAAGAAATTTTTCAGTATTGTAAATTTCTTTTTTAGACAAAGTGAATGTTTGCAAAATTTTATAATTTTGCAAATTTTAAAAGCAGATTTATTCCTCTACTGTTTAGGTGAAAGTATATGTCATTGCCGTCTTGGCACCGGAGATGTTTCAGTGAATGAAACAAATACTTGGCTTATAGTAAGGCATACGTAGACATACCAGATATTACTCTGGAGGATGTGAAGTATTGTGAGAAAAAAAGAGTGGTAGTTGGAGTGGAAAGAAAATTCCTGAAATCTGTCTTGTGATTCTTGACTATCTTACTCTCTTCTTGAGCAATAATGCTTGCTGGTATCCACCACCAACAGATCCATTGCAGACTGGCTCCGAGCTCCAGATACCATGTATTTGCTGGACTTTGTGAAGCCGGAATTCCTCTTACTTAGGGTATGGCACTTGGCAGTTTTTCATTTCTCTTAATTTGAGGAAATCTATATAAAATGTCTCCGTAAGCGAGCCTTTACCGTTAATCCATCATGTATGTATATAACTGGTAGTATTCTTTTGAATAGTCCCAAATATAGCTGTAGGAATTGCTAAGTAAGGCAACCACATTGATATGTAATACTTGAAGTAACATTTTAACTTTTCACATTATTATTCAAACTTGCTAATGAGCAGCAACTCAGTGGGGCTTCGTTACTACTTTATTTTACATTTTTTTCATTATTTTTAGGAGTGCAGTAATACTATTAAGGGTATAATTAGTGACAGTAATTGTCTGACCTAACTACCTCAAATTTTTCCTCTTGATATTTAAATGTATGTTTTTAGCATATGATAGGCTTTAAATTCTATAGATTGATTCTTTTCCTTACGGCTTTTCATTTATGGGGCAAGTTTTAAAAACTTTTCTCTGACTCCTCCAAACTTCGATGATGAACAACTCAATGTTAGATTTTTTTGTGTGTGTGTGATACATCTATTGGGTTGGCCAAAAGCTTCACTTGGATTTTTCTGTAACATGTAAAAATGTGAATGAACTTTTTGGCCAACCCAATAAACTTTCAGTTTATTTTAGTGAGTGGCTTAGGTTGATATTATATCCTTAGCTTTATTTTGAAAATTTCCATCAGTTGGGAACTGATTCTTAAATTGTTCTGTTACTGGTATTATCATTACAAAATCTGTGAACTTCCCTTGCTGTAATGAATTTTTTTGTATTTCATTTTTAAGACGCTTGCTCGATGCCTGATTCTGTGGGATGATATTTTACCAAATTCCAAGTGGGTTGATAGCAACGTTCCTCAAGTACGTATGTATGATAAATATTTTATTTTTAATCATGTAAAATTATGATTTCTTGTGGGATTTTCTAAAACCCTATAAAATACTACTTCTTTTGTAGACAATATTGATGATTATGGTATTTCTTCAAAACACAGGAACTTTCATTTTAAGATTGTATGTGAGCACAGACCACAACCTTCCTTAAAGAAACCTAAGTGTTTTTGACATTTTTATTCTAGTTAAGTATGCATTTATCAAATTTACTACTTTGTGGCAATTTTTTATCTTGTATATAATAAGTTGTTTTAATTATTTCATGGCATATTTACCCAGTAAGCCAAGTAGTTAAAAAATAAGCAGACTCTTGTAAAAACTCCAAATGTTGTAAATATTGTAACTAAATATTGCCCTTTAATTAACTGTCCATGTCCTTGTTACTGTTTTATTTGGAAAATAAATCCTTAAGAGTGCTAGAATGCTTCTCCAATGTTTTAATAAGAAAATTCCAAAATAAAGGTTGAAAGAATGTTATACAAACACCCTTATAGCCAGTTAGCTATTGCAATTAATATTTTACTGTATAAGCTTGCCTGATGTGTGTAGAGCTTTTTATTAATGGAGTCACAGTATATACCCTTTTGTATAAGACTTCTTTCATGCAGCATGATTTTGAGATACTACTGAGTGTATCAGTAGTTCAGCCTTTGTTGTTAAGTAGTATCCTGTTGTATGAATATACCACAGTTTCTTTTTCTATTCTCTTTTGAGAATTCTCTTCTCTTTTCCCATTCACACCTGGGTTGCTTCTAGGTTTCAGTTATTATCAAGCTACCATAAATATAATTTGTGGACTTATATTTTAATTTCTCTTGAGTGTTTACTTAGGATTGGAACTACCTAGGCATAGAGTGGACGGTATGTTTTCTAAGGATAGGTAAACTTTTCTCCAGAGACATTGCACTTTACCCTTGGAACAGTGGTGTATGAGAATGCTGACTGCTGCCCATCTTGCCAGTGGTGTTAGTCTTTTTAATTTTAGCTCTGCTTGTTAATACATAATGATATCTTCCTGTATTTTCATTTTGCATGTTGAGAAAGTTTTTATTTGCTTATTGCTTCTTCATATGTCTTTTTTATGAAGTGTCTATATCTTTTTCCCATTTAAAAAACATTTTGTGGGTCTTACTGAGTTGCTGGAATTTTTAATATATTCTGGAAACCTCTCCTTTATCAGATAAATGTTTTACAGATATTACTCCTAACCTATGGCTTGCCCATTCATTTTCTTAGTAACATTTTTGATGAGCATAAAATTTTAAAAATTTGATAATGCATAATTTATCAGTTTTTAATTTTATAGTTGTTGCTTTTTTGTGTCCTTGGGAAAAAAAATTTGGCTAACCTGAAGATTTTTTTTTCTAAAGCCCAGTGTTTTGGCTTTTATGTATAATTATGTAGTTTATCTCAGTAATTTTGTTTATGTTGTGAGATTAAGGTTTAAGGCTTCCATACTTGTAAAAATATAGATATTTAGTTGCACCAACATCATTTGTATTCCTTCTTTTCCTCATTGTATTCCTGTGACTCCTCTGTCAAAAATCAGATGACTATTGTATTTTATACCATTTCTACAGATTGCATAGTTTCTATGAATTTATGTTCACTTTTTTCAGGCATTTCATTTTCCTATTTAAGTCCATTAAGTGAATTTAAAATTTTCATTTTTGTACTTCATTGTTGTAAAATTTGCATTTCTCCTTTTTAAGTAATTTCCACTTTTTCTTTTTTTAATATAACTTTTTTTTAAGTTTCATACTTTTTCTGATGAGATTTTCTGTCTTTTCATTATGAGCATATTGTCCTTCCAGTTAGAGGAGCTGCTTTAAAATCCTCTTCTCATACCAAGAGCGTGGTCATTTCAGGATGATTTTCTATGGTCTTTTCTCCTGGAAGTATGTCACATTTCTTTTTCTTATGTTAAGTAATTTTGATTTGTGTCTGAGACATTGTGCATGTTTTTTTTTTTTTTTAATCCATGTATTTGGAAATTAAATGTCCACTTTTAAATGATGGCTGTATCTAAGAAGCCATGACAAGAAAATTAGAAAATATGTGTAACAGAGTGAAAATGTGCATGTTGCTTTTTGAAGACTCTAGTTTCTGTTGTATTCCTCTAAGGAGTGTTGGTTGATACGTATGTAGATACATGCATACTTATCTTAATGTGTGTGTACACATAAATATTGGAGAAGGCAATGGCACCCCACTCCAGTACTCTTGCCTGGAAAATCCCATGGACGGAGGAGCCTGGTGGGCTGCAGTCCATGGGGTCGCTAAGAGTCCGACACGACTGAGTGACTTCACTTTCACTTTTCACTTTCATGCATTGGAGAAGGAAATGGCAACCCACTCCAGTGTTCTTGCCTGGAGAATCCCAGGGACGGGTGAGCCTGGTGGGCTGCCGTCTGTGGGGTTGCACAAAGTCAGACGTGACTGAAGCGACTTAGCAGCAGCAGCAGCATATTAGGGTTACTCAGTAGGGTATATAAGAAGTTCACCGTTCTGTTGGTTGATATGCCTGTCTCTCTATGTTCTCCTAGCTCCCACCCAGTCATCTCATTGATTCTGTCATCTCATTGATTCTACAAGCAGGGCTGCTTGTAGGGAGCACTTAGCATCAAAAATGGGTTAAAAAGGTCACTTTATAAACTGCTGATTTGTTTGAACTTAAGGCATGTATCAAATACAGCAACTAACATCTTCATAAAAAAGCTTTATTCTGCAGCCTGTTTCTCTTTTACTTTCTTTTTTTTCTTCAGTGTTGTGCTATTAATTGTTCAAGTATTGCCCCCAGTGTATGGGTGGAAACGATGTACTTTTGATTATTTGTATGTCAGGACTCCTCAAGGCCAGTTACCGTATCTTTTCCATCTTTCATTCCTAGCAACTCTCATACAGTAGCTAGAGCTCAGTACCTCACTGTTACATTGAAAGAGGATAGACTGGTCCAAAACCACCCTTGCTAGTAAGAGGTGGGGCAAAACTTAAACTAGCTGTTAGGCCTTCCAAGCTTGAGACTTTTTTTTTTTACTATTTATATTTATTTTGTTGTGCTGGGTCTCAGTTGTAGCATGCAGGATCGTCTGTCTTTGTGTGGTGGCGTGCAGGATCTCCATTTGTGGCAGGCACACTCTTAGTTGCAGCATGTGGGATCCAGTTCCCCTACCAGTGATCGAACCTGGGTCCTCTGCACCGGGAGCGTGGAGTCTTAGCCACTGGATATCAGGGAAGCCCTGAGATCTCAGGATTTTTGTCTTAGACTTCCCTAGTGGTCCAGTGGCTAAGACTCCGCACTCCCAGTGCCGGGGGCCTGGGTTTGATTCCGGGTCAGGGAACTAGATTCCACATGTTGCAACTGAAAGATCCTACACGCCACAACTAAGACATGGCACAGCCAAATAAATAAAGATTAGGGGAAAAAACAAGTGGTTTGGTGGTCTTTTCTTGTTCATTCCTGCATGCCTCAGCCTGCTTATAAGTGATTACAAATTTCCCTTTGATTGCGCCTCATATTTCTTACTATTTTTTTTTAAACTTACAAGGCTGTAGAAAAGATAACAAGGGCTAGGCTGAAGAGTGTTTCCCCCATCCCCCACACACAGTTATTATAACTCAAGTTTTTAGTGATGTTTTCAAGTGTTTTATGATCAAGTGTGATCTTGTGATAGGAACAGTACAGATCTATAATAATGATAATAATAGCACCTAACACAAAGAATATGTGCCAGGCATTAATTTTAAGAGCTTTGAATAGGTTAAGTCTTCTGATTCTCACGGAAACCTAGAAGGTAGGAATATAATTTTTGCTTGTTTTACAGAAGTGGTTCAGGGCTAATGTGTGGCCCTGCTTAGATTAGAACCTAGGCCTTTAAGTGTCAGGTTATATTCTTTTTAAGATAAAAAGGAGCTTGAGCTTGTAACTGCCTGTTTTCAAAATAGGAATATTTGATTCCTATATGATATTATTGCTAATTTATATAGTGAATGTTATAATTAGATTATCCATGTATATATTAACTGCTCACTTTGGAGTTATATCAGTTTTTCAGAATGTCATTCAATTTCTAAGTAGATATATTCCAAATTAAAAGTAAAGATAAGAGGAAGAAAGATGGAAGTAGTTATCAGCCTGTATTCCATAGCCAGTGTAATTGCTTACCTCATTGAGATTATGAGGGAGAAGGTATTTCAAGTCTTTTTTTTTGATTTGGCGGTGCTCAGTATATAAGAAGATTGTATCATAAGCGACTCTGAATACTTACTGTTTTACTATAGAAAGCATCCTGAAATGTCTTCTAAAAAGAGTCAAAGGAATAAATCTTCATAGTTTTTCTTCCGTGTGCTTACATTCATAAGATTTAGAAAATATATAGCTTTATCTTTTTTATTTGTATTTAAGTGAAGAGAAATCAGTTCATGGTTTTAAAGTTAGATATTCTCTGTATTTTTAAAAAAATAAATTCCTGTTCATACTGAAAGGAAAGGGATGGGTTTCTAAACGATAGTTAACAGGTTAACACATGGTCAGTTTGGATGACTAGGATGGTAACTAACCTTGTCTGTGGTAGGAAGGCAGCCTCAGTACTGGGAACGGTCATGAATCTGAATACTGAGGACATTCATGCGTCTCTGGTTAGGAGCTCTTTCCAGCTGCCTTTTTCTGCTTTCCCACTGCTTCCCTCACTTCTGCCCCAGGCCTCCTCTGTGGCCATCGTCCTTGCATTTCAGTTCACTGGCGTGAAATATTACTGCTCTGTTATTGCTTCAGAATATACTCAAGTAGTCCAGGTTATATTTGTTCAGTCCTATTGAGGTATTTGCCCTATCTTAGATCTGAGATTGGATTGTAGTCAGTGTGATTAAAATATAGGCCTTTGAATGAGATGGTTTGGTAAAGTTTATGTAAATATGACCATAAGCAGTATGTTATTATTCAAATTACTAGATACTTGTAACTTGAATGTTAATATCCAGCTATTCTGCTTTCTGTCTTGACAGATTATAAGAGAAAATAGTATCTCTCTCAGTGAGATTGAATTGCCTTGCTCAGAGGATTTGAATTTGGAAACTTTGTCGTAAGTCCTGAAACGTCTAATACACATTAGCTACTCCAGTATCTGTCAGATAAATGAGTTGAAATATATTGTGCAAGAGAAACACTGTCCTTGATTTGAGTAATTATTCTAAATCCCCCATGTTCCTAACCATGGTTTATCAGATGTTCACCAGTTTGTTTTTTTATTTAGTTCTCTAATGCATAGAATTTTTACCCTCATAAAACAGTATCAGAGATTTAACTTATATATATTCCTTTTTTATCCTTTTCATTAAAAAAAAATTCTCAGTGATTGTTAGAAACTATCTTCTTTTGCTGCGTATGAGACAGTGCAGGCATGAGGCAGACTCTCAGCTAGAGCCACATGGTGTTTCTGCTTAAGGCAAGCAGGCGGAATCCTGCCCAGCTAATTGAGTACAGGTGCACTGGAGCATTCCCAGAAGTAAAGGAACTAATTTAGAGAAGAGGAGTATTTATTATTTGTGTCCCCAGATAATAATGAATTGTAAAGCAAAACAAGGAGAGTATTTCAGTCTGTTGTCATCTGTTTTCAGGCAGGCACATGTCTACATCATTGCAGGAGCTTGTTTGTCTCTGGGTTTTCGATTTGCTGGCTCAGAAAACTTATCAGCATTTAACTGTTTGGTGAGAAACATCTTCCTCTACTCTGTTCTGTTTTCTTTTTTACAGAGCCTTAGTATGCATCTTTTAACCTTAAATTTTTTTTTTTTTCCAGCATAAATTTGCAAAAGATTTTATGACCTATTTGTCTGCACCTAATGCTTCTGTAGTAAGTCTTTTTATGATGGTTCTCCTTGGGAATAAAATTAAACTTGAAGAAAATTCACTGATAATTCAACTACTTATGTGTTGCCAAGTCTTTTAATTTAGAATGGGAGGTTTGAGGCTTTGGCTCATCTTTGTATTTTAGTTCTGGGATATTAGTTGGTTGAGAATGTGGCTACCCTTAAAGGCATTTATTTCTTATGATGAGAGAATAATTAAGAAAAGCCATGACCTTCATGGATTGTCATATCTTATGCCATTCTCAGTACTAAATGTTGATAACTGCTTGTTGGAAAAATTACTTAGAAAAAATACAGTTGGTATTGAGGATTGCTGCTTTGATGATAGTAAGACCACGAGGTTTTATTTCTTGGTTAAAAAACAGATTTAATGAACATTATTTATATTAGAAAATTGTCAGCATCAAAAAATCTAAAAGTACTAAAAAAAAANAGAAAAAATACAGTTGGTATTGAGGATTGCTGCTTTGATGATAGTAAGACCACAAGGTTTTATTTCTTGGTTAAAAAACAGATTTAATGAACATTATTTATATTAGAAAATTGTCAGCATCAAAAAATCTAAAAGTACTAAAAAAAACTGGACTGTGGTATATCTACACTGTTATATAGAGGAGCTATCAACAACATGTTGTGTAAGAATTTTTGCTAGTGAAGATTGCTTATAATAAAATAGATTAAAAACAAAAATACTAAATGTAATAATGTCTCAATTTCATTTAAAAGATAGATACTATAGGTAAGATTTGGGGAGAAAGCCAACAGTTTATAGCTTTTAGTATTCCAAGTAATTGTTATTTCCTTCTTGATACCTTATTGTCTGAATTTTCCACCTGGAACTTAAATTTCATAATCACAGAAAATATTTTTTCAGAGTTTTTTAAAGTTGTGAACATCTGTAGTCTAATGCTGGCTGCTTTAGTTTTTATGATAAACTGTAGCCTAGCTGATGTGGTGTGTCATCTTCCATGTCTCCAGACAGGCCCTTACAACCTGGAGACTTGCCTGAGCGTGGTGCTTCTGTCTCTCGCCATGGTGATGGCTGGCTCGGGGAACCTGAAGGTTCTGCAGCTTTGTCGCTTCTTACACATGAAAACAGGTGGTGAGATGAACTATGGTTTCCACTTAGCCCATCACATGGCCCTCGGACTTCTATTTTTGGGAGGAGGCAGGTAATATAGTTTAACCATCAATTAATTTATGCCGCACTATGGGGTCTTCCCTAGTAGCTCAGTTGGTAAAGAATCTGTCTGCAGTGCAGGAGACCTGGGTTCAGTCCCTGGGTCGGGAAGATCCCCTGGAGAAGGGAATGGCGGCCCACTCCAGTACTCTTACCTGGAGAATCCATGGACAGAGGACCCAGCTGGTTCCAGTCCATGGGGTTGCAAAGAGTCGGACAACGACTGTGCGACCAACTTTTTTTTTTTCTTTAGGAGAGTTACCATCCTCTCTCTAACACATGTGGCATCACTGCCTTTCTCAGAGTCTGTACTCAGTACTTCATTGTATCACTTCTTGTTTCTCACTCTTGAATGATTTTACTCTTCTGCTAAATTGTTGTCTCATAAAAGGCATGAACGCTATCAGTCACCAAAGCCTATCAGATTTGCTGTTTTCAGTTTTCTTGCTTTCTTCCTAGCATCTATCATTCCTGACCACCTCATCCTTTTATACGACTTCCCTGGCGTTTAATGATCTGTTTTGGATAAAATACACTTACAGAATAGTGTGCAAGTCATAGGGGCATGACTCAATGAACTGTGTACAATTTGAGAATCTCTTAGATGTTCCATAGAGCAAGATGTCACTCAGAATACCCATCTCCAACTGCTATGCCCCTTCCAGTTTACTATTACTTTATTCTGCCCAAACATAACTGCCATGTAGGCTTCTAACACGTTAGACTGGTTTTGAAATTAGAATGGAATCATATACTATGTGTCCTGACATACTTTATTTCTTTAGCTCAGCATTGTGTTTGAGATTCACTCATGTTGCAAGTAGCATTTATTCATGTCTCAGTGCTGTTGAATTCCATTCTATGGTTATACCACAGTTATTCATTTACTCTGTTAGTGATGGATATGCTTGTTTTCTGGTTTGAAACTGTTATGAATATTCTTGTACATGTTTTTGATTTTGTTGTGTATAGATCTGTGAGTAGAACTGGGTCATTGGGTATATATTTCTTTTATATTTCAGTGGATAATGCTATCAGTAATTCAAAGAGATTTTACCATTTTATATACCCATCAGCCTCATATAAATTTCCAGTTGCTCCCCATCCTGGTTAATACTTGCTGTTGTTAGCCTTTATGTTAGCCATTGGATAGTAGTATATCATTTTGTTTTTAATTTCCATTTTCTTGAATAATGGTATGTGGCACCTTTTTATAGCTTTGGTGACCAACTGAAAATTTCCTTTGGTGATGGCCAAATCTCTTGCTACCCATTTTCATATTGGTTTATTCATTAAAAAATTTTTATTTGTGGTTTAATGTACATAAGATTTATCACCTTACTGTTTTTAAATGTCAGTAATAGTAGATATATCCACATTGTTATACAACCAATCTCCAAAGCCTTTTCATTTTGCAAAACTGAAACGCTATCAGTTCAGTTCAGTTGCTCAGTCATGTCCCACTCTTTGCAACCCCATGAACTACAGCATGCCAGGCCTCCCTGTCCATCACCAACTCCTGGAGCCTACCCAAACTCATGTTCATTGAGTCGGTGATACCATCCAGCCATCTCATCCTCTGTCATCCCCTTCTCCTCCCGCCTTCAGTCTTTCCCAGCATCAGGGTCTTTTCCAGTGAGTCAGCTCTTTGCATCAGGGGGCCATAGGATTGGAGTTTCAGCTTCAATATCAGTCCTTCCAGTGAACACCCAGGACTGATCTCCTTTAGGATGGACTGGTTGGATCTCCTTGCAGTCCAAGGGACTCTCAAGAGTCTTCTCCAACACCACAGTCAAAAGCATCAATTCTCCTCCACTCAGCTTTCTTTATAGTCCAACTCTCACATCCACACATGACTACTGGAAAAACCACAGCCTTGACTGGATGGACCTTTGTTGACAAACTAATGTCTCTGCTTTTTAATGTGCTGTCTATGTTGGTCATAACTTTCCTTCCAAGAAGTAAGCGTCTTTTAATTTCATGGCTGCAGTCACCATCTGCAGTGATTTTGGAGCCCCAAAATAAAGTCAGCCACTGTTTGCACTGTTTCCCCATCAAAATGCCACGAAGTGATCAGACCGGATGCCATGATCTTCATTTTCTGAATGTTGAGCTTTAAGCCAACTTGTTCACTCCTCTTTCACTTTCATCCAGAGGCGCTTTAGTTCTTCTACACTTCCTGCCATGAGGGTGGTGTCATCTGCATATCTGAGGTTATTGATATTTCTCCTGGCAATCTTGATTCCAGCTTGTGCTTTATCCAGCCCAGCGTTTCTCATGATGTACTCTGCATATAAGTTAAATAAGCAGGGTGACAATATACAGACTTGACATACTCTGAAGTGCTATACCCCCTAAGCAAGAACTCATTCCCCGCCCTTGCCCAGTCCCCTGGCAAACACTGTTGTACTCTCTCTTTCTGTTAATTTGACTATTCCATATTAGTTTATTGTTTTGATTCCAAGACCTTTGTTCGTTGTTTATGTTGTAGTTATCTTCTACTCTGTGGCTTACCTTTTAACTCTCTTAATGTTATCTTTTGATGAGCAGAATTATTAATATTTTTCTCTGATGGTTTGTCCTTTTGATGAAATATTTCCTTACCCACCAGAAATGAAGATATTCTCTTATTTATCTTCTAGAAAGTTTTCAGCATTTCCACTCACATTCGGATAAAATCTACCCAGAACTGATTTTTCTGTGTTTCCCCCACCCCCTCNGTTCAGTTCAGTTGCTCAGTCATGTCCCACTCTTTGCAACCCCATGAACTACAGCATGCCAGGCCTCCCTGTCCATCACCAACTCCTGGAGCCTACCCAAACTCATGTTCATTGAGTCGGTGATACCATCCAGCCATCTCATCCTCTGTCATCCCCTTCTCCTCCCGCCTTCAGTCTTTCCCAGCATCAGGGTCTTTTCCAGTGAGTCAGCTCTTTGCATCAGGGGGCCATAGGATTGGAGTTTCAGCTTCAACATCAGTCCTTCCAGTGAACACCCAGGACTGATCTCCTTTAGGATGGACTGGTTGGATCTCCTTGCAGTCCAAGGGACTCTCAAGAGTCTTCTCCAACACCACAGTCAAAAGCATCAATTCTCCTCCACTCAGCTTTCTTTATAGTCCAACTCTCACATCCACACATGACTACTGGAAAAACCACAGCCTTGACTGGATGGACCTTTGTTGACAAACTAATGTCTCTGCTTTTTAATGTGCTGTCTATGTTGGTCATAACTTTCCTTCCAAGGAGTAAGCGTCTTTTAATTTCATGGCTGCAGTCACCATCTGCAGTGATTTTGGAGCCCCAAAATAAAGTCAGCCACTGTTTGCACTGTTTCCCCATCAAAATGCCACGAAGTGATCAGACCGGATGCCATGATCTTCATTTTCTGAATGTTGAGCTTTAAGCCAACTTGTTCACTCCTCTTTCACTTTCATCCAGAGGCGCTTTAGTTCTTCTACACTTCCTGCCATGAGGGTGGTGTCATCTGCATATCTGAGGTTATTGATATTTCTCCTGGCAATCTTGATTCCAGCTTGTGCTTCATCCAGCCCAGCGTTTCTCATGATGTACTCTGCATATAAGTTAAATAAGCAGGGTGACAATATACAGACTTGACATACTCTGAAGTGCTATACCCCCTAAGCAAGAACTCATTCCCCGCCCTTGCCCAGTCCCCTGGCAAACACTGTTGTACTCTCTCTTTCTGTTAATTTGACTATTCCATATTAGTTTATTGTTTTGATTCCAAGACCTTTGTTCGTTGTTTATGTTGTAGTTATCTTCTACTCTGTGGCTTACCTTTTAACTCTCTTAATGTTATCTTTTGATGAGCAGAATTATTAATATTTTTCTCTGATGGTTTGTCCTTTTGATGAAATATTTCCTTACCCACCAGAAATGAAGATATTCTCTTATTTATCTTCTAGAAAGTTTTCAGCATTTCCACTCACATTCGGATAAAATCTACCCAGAACTGATTTTTCTGTGTTTCCCCCACCCCCTCGCCCCAGTTGACACTCTGCTGTTCACAGAAAGTTTATCGTTCCTCCTGTGTTTGGCAGTACCAACTTAGTTGTAGATTAAGTGTCCATGTCCATGTATTTGTTTCTGGACTGTTATGTTTGGTTGTCTGTTTTTCTATACTTGCACAGTACCACAGTTGACTTAATTATTGTAGTTTTTATAGTAAGTTTTGATATCCAGTAGAGTAAATCCTCCAAAGTGAGCTATGTTCTTTGAAAATATATTTTTCTGTTCTTAGCTCTCTACATTTTATAAATAGTGGAGTTTGTTTATGACTTTTCCAAACTAAATAACATGATTAAATATTGCTCGGAATTGCATTGAATCTTTCCACTGGTTTGGAGGAATTAAAATCTGACATTGAGTCTTAAAGTCTGTGAGTATAGTGTAACCTTTCGTTTATTTAGCTCTAGAGTATGTGACCTTGGACAACTGACACGGCATCTGTAAGTCAGTAGTTATTTTATACTATTGAGAGTGAATTAAACATTGGAACACAGCCTTCCATAAGTACAAAAAGTCAAGATATTAAAGATGTGCATTCATTTCCTTTTGACACATTTTATAGAAGTTTTGTCTTTTGTTTAAAATTAAGAATGGTTAAGGAAAGATTATCATAAAAATTGTACTTTTTAAAATATATTTTCTTTTCAAAATAAGCCTCAGTTATTTTATTCTCTTGTTCAGTGCCATCTTTTGTCATCACATGCTGTACCCTACTTGCTCTCTTGCGTATTGAGTAGTTTTCCTCCCCTTCTGCCCATCCTGCTGCTGCTCTTCTAGTGACTGTTTTATCTTTGAATGATTATGTGCACTCTGTGACACAGTTTACATTTCTTTTAGCATAGTTAACCCTTATGCTTAATCTCAAAATTTCTGACATTAATATCTAATGTTTATCTTTGGATTTATCAGAATGGTAAAGAGAAAATGGCCTAACTTATGTTTGTGTCAAAATAGATGTATTTCCGTGTTTTAAATTTTGAAATCTCTTCTTCATAAAATATATATGTGTATAAGTACTGAATTCTTACTTGATACCCTAATTATTAAAAGAGATAGGGAAAGAGATATGGGGATGTCTACATGTATATATATAATAAAAAATATATATATTGAGTAGTGATAGCAGTGGTTATATGTGATGTCCAGAATCATCTTTATTTCAAAATATTTGTAGGAAAGACTAAAACTTTAGTCACTCTGTTTGCCATACTGAATTTGAGCAACAGTAAAATATTAATTTGGAGAAGGAAATGGCAACCCACTCCAGTATTCTTGCCTGAAGAATCCTATGGACTGAGGAGCCTGTAGGCTACAGTCCATGGGGTTGGTTGCAAAGAGTCGGGCACGATGGAAATCTCAAAAGATTTTACTTTACTAAGATTTTACTTTACTAAGAGTGTATGGCCTTTATAAGTTTATCATACCAATAATGAACAGAACCTTGTTTTTCAAGGGATAGTTGTTTATTATTTCATTGTAACTTTTTAATGATAGCTTTTGCCTATTTTATTTAGTCTAGCATTCTAAGGAAATACCTATGCTTTACAAAATGGAAAAAAGTGTTTGAGATACCCAGTGAAAAAAAAACAGACCTGTATGTTTAGAAGTAAGTTTCAGCATTCTATTAACAGGTATATATAAAACTGGAGAAGAAGGCAGTGTAGTTTACACATGACTTTTTCAGTATCTATAATCTCTACAATCGCACTCATTGTTCTCACTACTCTTCTCTCTTAGGTCAAAACTTTGTTGAGTTTTGAAATTCAACATTTGTGATGCGTCACTTCTGCTTTAAATAGTAGCTGATGTTGAAATGGCTTAAGGACTGACTAAAACGTTCCCATTGTTGACGCACCCACAGTGATCAAAGCATTAGTTTCATCAATGCACCTTGGCACAGACCCCAATTTTCCGATTCTCAAGTCTGCTGTGAAAGCTGAAAGTCTGCGCTGTGTGATAAGTAACGCCTGTCCCTCCGTGTTTGTTCTGCAGGTACTCTCTGAGCACATCAAACTCGTCCATCGCCGCCCTCCTGTGTGCCCTTTACCCCCACTTCCCAGCTCACAGCACTGACAACCGGTGAGTGAGTGGTGTTCCTCACGTGGCCTTCCTTCAGTTATCTGGGGGGAGGGGAGTCATCTGAGTGTGTTTTGGCTCCATGGACTCATTTCCAAATTCGCTATACTCTGTTCTTAAACTTAGTTATCTTCCTGGATACATCTTTTTAAAAAGTTTTTCTCGCAAAATATTAAGCCAGAAGAGAACTTTGGGCTTCTGATTCCTGACCAGCCTTCTCCCATTCTCCTGTCAGTTGAACTGCTTTAAATCCAGAACTAGGCCAGACCAGGGGTATCATTAGGGGAAACTCACCGTGCAGAGGACAGCAGCAGGAGAAACTAAGTACGCTTTGGCCAAAGTGTTTAATTCTGAGAGAGGAATTTATCTGATGTAGTGGCAACGTCCGTATGAATTCTGTTTGCTCCCTCTTTGAATGCTGAGAAGTTTTGTTTAACTGAGAAAGGGACAAGAAAATGCAGCCAAGAATGAGTTTAGAAGTGGCAGTGATGAGTGGAGCCCTACGCATGGAGAAGCCATCTGATAACACAGCAGCTCTGTGTTCAGAGCGCAAAGAAGCACTCCAGGTTTCAGGCCCAGCCAGCCTCTCCTGTTTGTGGAGGAAGGGCAGAAGATAGCCCCTTGTGCCCCAGGGACACCCAGGCCGCTCTGAGAGCTCAGCTGCAGGCGGCCACAGTGGTCTGCCAGGGAAGGTGCAAGCGAAGAAGCGCTCAGTAATAATGAGCCGCCACTCAGAGCCGCAGTGTCGCCTGCAGCCAGTGACGACAGGAAGGCCGCATTCACAGAGGCAGCCTGACATGAAGTCCAGACTGCACTTTCTTTTTTAAAATTTCTTTGGCCTCGCCACACCACATGTGGGATATTAGTTCCTTGACCTGGGATCAAAGTTCCTTGACCTCTCACCTCCTGCACTGGAAGCATGGAGTCTTAACTGCCAGGGAATCCCTAAAGTCCAAACTTCAATGATAGATGGTGCATAAGAATATTGTTGTTAAAATTAGTATAACTCTGATGCGTGGTCTCTTACTTGTAAGTTTAGGGAAGATTGTTTTGAGTTGTTGAAGTCCGCTTTCGCTTAGGGTACAAGGGAGATGGTTAGATAGCATCACTGACCGCATGGCCGTGAATTTGCGCAAACTCCGGGAAACCATGGAGGACAGAGGAGCCTGGCGTGCCGCAGTCGGTGGGGTTGCAAAGAGCCAGAGGCAACTTAGCGACTGAGCAACAATAAGGAAGAGCTGCTGGTCGCAGTATCAGCTGCTTTAAACAGAACAATTTGGTGATAAGCACCAAGAACCTCTGTGACTGGGGCAGCGAGAGAGCCTCTATCCTGTTTCAGTTGAGTCTCATCGTCACCCTTTGGGACTGCTGTCCTGGAAAGGTGCCGCTCGCTCTGACGGGTCTCAGCTCACAGGCTGCTGTGCTGCCTCCCATTGTCACGGCCTTTTGTGTTTTCTGTGAACAGGTATCACCTCCAGGCTCTCCGGCACCTGTACGTGCTGGCTGCAGAACCCAGACTGCTGGTTCCCGTGGATGTGGACACAAACATGCCCTGCTACGCCCTCTTAGAAGTGACCTATAAGGTAGCTCTCTCCCTCTGTTGTTGCCTTGTTGCTTTTTATTGCCATTCACCCATCCTTGCACCTCAAAGTATTTTGAAAGCGTTGTCCTTTAAAAGATGACAATAGTGAGTTGTGTTCTCCTAAAAATTGAAGCCTCCACAGTTAATGTACATCCTGCCAGGCCATTCAGGCTCATTTGTAGCCTTCAGATGTAATAGTTTAGGGACTATCAGCCGCTCTTTGGTTTTTAGAGCTTGTAGTTTGTAAATGTCCCTGTTACCTTTTACATAGCTGACAGTCGCGTTCCAAAGAACGAAGGGAGTTAGAGTAATTTCTGGACGTCAGCCTAGTGCTTCAGAGTGTGTAATGAGAGAGCTTTGATTTACGTGCACAGACAGATTATAAACCATTATGTCCTTCCTTCCTTCTGGGATTCTCAGGCGGCTCAGTGGTGAAGAGTTCATCTGGCAGTGCACGAGACACAGGAGACGCGGGTTTGATTCTTGGATCAGGAAGATTCCCTGGAGAAGGAAATGGCAACCCACTCCAGTGTTCTTGCCTGGAAAATCCCATGGACAGAGGAGCCTGGCAGGCTGCAGTCCATGGGGTCTCAAAGAGTCTGACACAACTGGGCACACATGTACATCCTCCCTTCAGAAAATTGTTTGGTACCCTCTGTGTATCAGAACTGTGCTAGGGAGTTCCCTGGTGGCCTAGTGGTTAGGATTTTGAGCTTTCACTGCTGTGGCTTGGGTTTAATCCCTGATTGGGGAACTGAGATCCCATAAGGCATGTGGTGTGGTCAAAACAAACAGGAAAACAACAAACAAACAAACCCCAAAACTGCTAGGTTCTGGGATACAAAGTTGAGGTGACTGTCATTTTCCTTAAGGAATGTCTGTCACTGAAGAGTCAGGCTTGGATTCAGTAAGAGTAGCCTGAGATAATTGGAGGTTTGTGTGGGGTGGGGAAAGCTGACATGTGCTCTTATCAATACTCCTGGCCGTTGGGAGGCCATCATGGTAGACACAGTGTCTGGACTGAGGTTTGCCAGCCGAGCCGGGCACGTTCCTGGCAGAGAAGACAGTGTGCCGAAGGCCAGAGGCCTCCTGCAAGGGCAGAGGCGCAGTGCTGCTGGCAGCTGAAGTGCGGGCTCGGAGCCCTGGGGGGGTGGTGCAGGCTCTGCCAAGGACAATAGACAGTAGTCCGGTCAGACTTGAGTATCAGAGGGGATTTTATGCTGTTGACAGTCTGTCTGCAACCTGCAGGGAAGGGAAAGCATGCAGTGGTGAATGTTTTTCGTACTTTCCCCCTAACTATGTAGTAAATGGTGACTTTTCTATTTGTGAAGGGCACTCAGTGGTATGAGCAAACCAAAGAAGAATTGATGGCCCCCACCCTTCTTCCAGAACTCCACCTTTTAAAACAGGTGAGTAGGATAGGAATAGAGAGATTTATCAAGGGGTAGATTCAGCCAGAATAACAGCATTAAAGCCAAAGAAAAGCCTGTGCGTTCTCAGTGTTTTCTAAGCCATGGGCGACCAGCAGCAGGAGGAGTGGTCCGGAGGGACAGAGAGGTCCCCACTGGGAGCTCTGTGCTGAGTGCCGAGCTGGCCTGAGAAACGACTCACCTGTTCAGTTGGAAATGGGCTTGTTAACCTCTCACCATCTCTTTCTAGCCCAGTTTATTCTCATTTCCTCAGAGAAGCGTGGATTTCATTTTATCCACTAACACTTCCCCAGGATTGGATTGACTGTTTACATTTATCTTGGCAGATTAAAGTTAAAGGCCCAAGATACTGGGAACTGCTCATAGATTTAAGCAAGGGGACACAACACTTGAAGTAAGTACACTGAATTTCTCAGATGTGTCTGTGAAGGGAATAGAAATATATGGGAAGGTATAAATGATGATAATTATGTGAAATGTTCCTTGTCACCCTTCCATCTCATCCAGGACGATATGTAGAGTGTTAAAGAAGATGGTCTCTCTCTTTGAAAAAGTTCATAGTAGGAAGTAAAATTTTATATTCAGAAGTCAAACCCTAATTATTAATTCACTGAGAAACTTAAATTCCCTGAGTGACTTAAATTGGGACAGTCATGGAATTGTCTTCTGGAGCAATAATGAAAGATTTAATCTAAGCAAATGAAGCTGACATATATGTCCACAAAGGGAACTTTGTGGCCGTTGGTGTTTGTCAGACCACATCTGCTGTTGCGTCTCTTTACCATTTTCTGGTTAGATGGCGCTCATAAAATTAAGATGATGGTTGATTGCTTTTGGTTGGAAATGGTCATATGCAGATAATTACTTTGATGAACAGAGAGTGCTAATAATTTTTATACTTCAGTTAGCATGTAAATTAAGTCTTTAAATTTCCAGAAAATTTAACAATTTGTAACAGTTTTTACAGTATCATCCTCATTTCTGTTTCTCTCAGACTATAAATAGCTGCTTTTTGTATTATTCTATCTTTAGATTTGCAGCATCTTTTTCTTTTTGCTGTAAACCAGTCAGTAGATATTTAGGGAATACATGTTAGACAAAGTGTCTCCTTTGAAATTCGTACTTGAGCAAATCGTCAGAATGCTGCCTTATTTAATAGGTTCCTTGAATCTTGACAGCAGAAAAAAGCAGAACTTGATTATGACTTGTAGGGACTGGTTTAGTTCCAACACAATGAATAATCACATAGCAGAAAGTGGTGAAAACTTTATCTCATGTGAACCTAGTATTGGGAACTACATTTCCAGGCAACAGCTCCCAGTAATATCTCATATTAAATCCATTCTCGTTTTCTTTCAGATCCATTCTTTCCAAGGATGGGGTTTTATATGTTAAGCTCAGAGCAGGTCAGCTCTCCTACAAAGAAGATCCAATGGGGTGGCAAAGTTTATTGGCCCAGACTGTAGCTAACAGGAACTCTGAAGCTCGGGCTTTCAAGGTAGTGTGATTGGTAAAAACTGAAGGATATTCTCATCAGAAGAAAAAAAAAATTGTGACTAAGTGTGACAGTGGATGTTAGCTAGACTTGGGATTGTCATTTGTCAGTATATATAAATATCAAATAATTGTTGTACACCTGAAACTAATAAACTGTTATATATCAGTTATATCTCAATTAAAACAGAAACCAAAATTGAACAACAGGAGGGAATAGGTTCAAATCCTCCTAGTCCATGCAAAGCATATACTTCTGTCATAACATTTGTGGTACTGTTTAGGTAGATCCACTCACTAATCACAGCAGATTATAAAGACTGAACGACCTGGGGCTTGTTGGCTGTTTATGTGACAGCTATTATAAAATACAGGCCATCTGCCAGAACTCAAAGGATGATTTATATTTAGTGGCAGGGACAGTCAAAATATATCTTAATGCTAAAAAAAAACTTAGCTTAATAGTTAATCCTCAAATCCATTAAGATTTACTTAATTCATGGGGAAAATTTTAAAAGTTTTTTTTGCAAGGTAGCACTTTTGAGTTCTTATGACTGAGTCTTTATTATGGTTTCCAGAGAATCAGCTGAGGTAGTTTACATCAGTGAATTTTGTCAGTATTCGAAAGGATTTTGGGGCAAAGTTTAACTTGAATTAGCACTATTGTTAATTAGCACTAAACCAAAGTGAATGAAAGTGGAAGTCACTCAGTTGTATCTGACTCTTTGCGACCCCATGGACTATACAATCCATGTAATTCTGCAGGCCAGAATACTGGAGTGAGTAGCCTTTCCCTTCTCCAGGGGATCTTCCCAACCCAGGAATCGAACTGGGGTCTCCTGTGTTGCAGGTGGATTCTTTACCAACTGAACTATCAGGGAAGCCCAATATAAGCCTGATATAAACGAAGGCCCATCTCAAAGACCCTAATCCAGTTTGTAAAGAAAATACATAAGTTTAGGTTTGAGGTTTTATGGGGCAAGTATATGACAGTTAAAAGACCATCTCCATTTCCTGCCTGCCCGGAGTTCAGAAGTAAAATATAAACCTCAGTGGAAAATGGTAAAACCTTCATATTCCATTTTCAGTCTTGAACCTTGAGTGATATTCCTTGTCACCCTTTTTTTCCAGTTTTTTTTAAAGTTGTAAAATACACATAGCATATACTGGCTTAACCCTTTTAAGTGTATAGTTCTTTGGTACTAAGTACATTCATGTTGGTATGCTGCCATTACCATCATCCATCTCCATGACTGTCTTTATCTTGCAGAGCTGCATCTCTGCCCTCTTAACACTGACTGCCCATTCCCTTCTCCCCAGCGCCGGGCAGCCACCATTGGACTTTCTCTTTCATAACTCTAGTGACCTTAAAACAGCATTTGTCTTTCTGTCAGTGGCTTGTTAGAGTGATAATCTTTTTTCCTTAATCTGTTCAGTAATAATTCTAGTTTCTAATTTGCCTTTCAGTTAGTTTAAGAAGGAAGGGAAAACCTTTTGGGGGCGACTTCTATAAGAAACACCTGGTTTTAATCTGCCCTTTGATAAATCAGTAGCTCATGGTAGCTTATGCAATATATTTCTTAAGTATGACATCCCGTATATATTTAATCTGAAAGGAAGTAATACAAATGAACTTAAAAAACAGAACGACCTTATGGTTACCAGCGAGAAAGATAGGAGGAAGGGATAGTGAGGGAGTTTGGGATGGGCATGTATGAAAAAAAAGAAGTAAGCTGATATTACTAAAAAAGAAAAAAAAGACTTTCAGCCCAATAGGCTGATGAAGCTGTAGCAGCCTTGGGTTTTGTGGAAACATTGTGTGAAAAAAAAAATAAAGTAGATTACAGCTGCATACATTTTGAGTAGTAATAAAAGAATCATTATCTCACATATACTTGTTCTTTATTTTTTTTAGCCTGAAACGATTTCCACATTCACTTCTGATCCAGCACTTCTGTCATTTGCTGAATATTTCTGCAAACCAACTGTGAACGTTGGGCAGGTATGTATTATGTGGTTTGCTTAGCTCCAAGACTAGGCTTTGTTTCCATCTTCAGACCACCAAAAAAAAAAAATCCAAAATATCCTTATGACATGCCTTAGGCACATTGAATGATTTTTGTTTGGCAAATACAAGTTTTTCGTAGTCTAAAACTATTAAATTCAGTAATTTCCTATCTTAATAGTAGAAACAACTTAAAATTTCTAAGGCATTAATTTTGATCACTGGTATTTATGTATCCTTGTAATGATTCTTGTTTCTCTTTATTTTATAACCCTTTTTGTTGGTCATAAAGCTGTTCTATTCAGAAATCTCAGGGTGCTTGCTAGTAGATTCTTTGATTTATCCATCATCTCAGTTGGTAAGGACTGGATGTAGGAATTATATGATCTGGGATTGATGGCCTGTTGTCTGCAAGTGTGTGTGACCTTGGAAAAGTTTTTTAGTCTTTTTGAGATGTCATGTCCTTATTCCTAAAAGTGGAATTATAATATAACCTGCCTTTGTTGTTTTGAAAGTAAAATGACAGAACCTTCCTGCCTCTTATTTATTGAATCTTCACTGTATGTTAGGCACTCTGTTCAATATTCTTTATAATTTTGCTCATTTAACCCTGACCCTGGGGGTAGGTACTTCCTGCTGAGAAATATTGCTACTTAGACCTGTCACATACCCAAGGTCACATAGCCAGTGAGGGCTGGGGCCTGTGCTCAGCTGAAGGCCACAGGACTGCTGAAAGCCCACGCCTGCCCTTGACTCCAGCTGGGCTTGCTATGCCACTGCCCCAAACCTGTTCTGCTCAGTGTTTCTGCTGCATCTTGGTGGCTGCTGGGTGCCTCTTCTGGATCCTGTTCTTGCCAGCCCACTCCATGGCATAGCTCTGTGATGTCCTGTGTGCTCGTGTTACCCAGCTTCTTTCATTCCTCTCCTCCATAGCACTTAGAGCCTTAACTGTTTCTTGGAACTTAATTTTGATTGTATTTTTATTGGTGTTTAATATTGCATGCACTCTGATTTTATAAAGACCTAGCCTTTTTTACCTTTATATCATTCACTGCAGAATGTAAGAATGGGCCATCATAGTGACTATACAGTTGTTCTTTGATTTTGGAATATACATTGTTGTGCTACAAAAACATTCTGACTTTCCACAGAAACAGGAGCTTCTGGATCTCTTCTCTTCAGTGCTTTACGAATGTGTGACTCAGGAGACCCCAGAGATGTTACCTGCGTACATAGCGATGGATCAGGTATGGTTCAGAAAACCCATCCTAATTCTGATGAGCATTATCCTTTATTTCAGATAAGATGCCAGACAATACAGTAATATTTCCTCTCTGTCCATCTTTTTAGTTTCTCATTTGGTTTTAGAATCTCAGAAAAGGAATCTCTGTCAAAGTTGAAAGCAATGTATATACCAGAAGCTTAGAGTTTATGATGACAAATGGGCTCTCTTACTCCAAGGGTTCCCACTCTCCCCTCTGGCCTCTTCCTCTGACCAGGAGAGTGCGCTTCTTCCCTTTCTCCCCTTGCATCCTTGTGTGGTCTCTTGCCTCCTTCCTGACAAAGCCTTTTCCTGGAAAAGCTTATGCAAGTGAGCAGTAAGTGAACAAACAGTGCCCTGGTTGTGGCAGTAATGTGCAGTTACACCTGGTGATTAAGCTCACAGAAGTCACAGTGTCAGCATGTGGGGGTTTAGGGATCTGGAGTTCATTTTAAAATTTCTTTTGTGTTATTGTTGCTTTAAATTAAGAGTCTAAAAGGGGTAATGCAGAAGATAATGCTCAACAGCTTTCCTACAGAACTGAACTTATTTATTTTCTTAGGTTATTAGTAATTATTGTTTTAATTAATAAGTCCTGTCTATCTCTTTTGTGACCTCATGGATTGTACCCTGCTAGGCTCCTCTGTCCATGAGATTTCCCAGGCAAGAATACTGGAGTGGGGTGCCATTCTTTCTCCAGGGGATCTCCCTGACCCATGGGTCGAAATCCCATCTCCGGCATTGGCAAGCAGATTCTTTACCACTGAGCCACCTGGGAAGTCCTATTTAGTAATACATATGGCTTTTTAATATTGTCATATCATTGAGACTCAGATTTGTCATTAAGGCAATAGCTTTCTAACTTGGCTAAAATTTATCTGGGAAATCTTGACAGTACAGATGCTTCAAGTCCCCTTGCACAGTTACTGAATCAGAATTTCTGAGATTTAAGTCCAGGATCTATAGTTTTAAACAGCTCAAGTGACTATGATATAATAAGTTCACAGATAAGAATTTGGGACTCAGTGTCAAAGGAAGTAATCTCTAATGGAAAAAGAATCTCTCCTGAAGAACTGAGTGGGAAAATGCAGGAAATAATTTCCCAAAACCTGTTTTGCAAACAGTCTTAATTAAAAAGGCCAGTTCCAGAATAACCAAGTGGGCCTAGAGTGCCCTTATTGTCGGGCATCCACCTTTTTCGATTGGTAAGTATATGATGTCCACACCAGTACTGCTTCTCACAGTGTGTCTGTGTACAGCAACCAAGTCATGAGTGGTGTTTTTCGGCTGATGGTTGAAAGTGTGTTCTTTTCTTACACTCTGAACTTTTACCTCATGGCAGTTGTGGGCAGGTACCTATAGTGGAACATCCCTCTGTTTGTAGCCATGGTGACTTTTGCAGATGGGTCCCAAGAACAGTCTTGTTGATAATACAGGTTTTCCCTCCTGACCCTTAGGATCCCTGGCCTGATTGCAGACATATCATTGTGCCAACTTGGGTTTCCCAGAGGGGACCAGCTGTAGACCTGTTGGGTCTTCATTTCTCAGAGCTGTTGAGCCAAGAATGAGCTTCGTTTGCCTTCCCCATTTTTTATCTGAAGGCTGTTCATGTTCGTTTTGAACAGAATGACCGTGTACCTAAACCCACTAAAGGGCTTCTCTGTGGGGCAGGCTGCATCAAACACAGAGCAAGCTCCCCACTGCCCTTCCTTGATCTCATGACCATACTAAAAAAGTACTCCAGTGTACAACTCGGAGGAAGTGACAGATCTTCACTCTTTCAAGTGGATTTCTATTCTTCTCTCTGCAAGGCTGTAAGAAGACTGGGAAGAAGAGAAATGTCTGAGACATCTGACCTCTGGCAGATAAAGTTGGTGCTGGAGTTTTTCAGTTCCAGAAGCCATCAGGAACGGCTGCAGAACCAGCCTAAGCGAGGGCTCTTTATGAACTCGGAATTCCTCCCTGTTGTCAAATGCACTATTGACAACACTCTGGACCAGTGGCTGCAAGGTGAGAACAGCGTTGCACCCCTTGTCCTTCGAGCTGCACTGGGTCTCAGGTGTTTCTGTTTTAACCTGTTTTCCTTGGTAAGCAGGTTAAGTCCTAGTGCGATCCCAAATGGCTNAAAAAAAAAAATCCAAAATATCCTTATGACATGCCTTAGGCACATTGAATGATTTTTGTTTGGCAAATACAAGTTTTTCGTAGTCTAAAACTATTAAATTCAGTAATTTCCTATCTTAATAGTAGAAACAACTTAAAATTTCTAAGGCATTAATTTTGATCACTGGTATTTATGTATCCTTGTAATGATTCTTGTTTCTCTTTATTTTATAACCCTTTTTGTTGGTCATAAAGCTGTTCTATTCAGAAATCTCAGGGTGCTTGCTAGTAGATTCTTTGATTTATCCATCATCTCAGTTGGTAAGGACTGGATGTAGGAATTATATGATCTGGGATTGATGGCCTGTTGTCTGCAAGTGTGTGTGACCTTGGAAAAGTTTTTTAGTCTTTTTGAGATGTCATGTCCTTATTCCTAAAAGTGGAATTATAATATAACCTGCCTTTGTTGTTTTGAAAGTAAAATGACAGAACCTTCCTGCCTCTTATTTATTGAATCTTCACTGTATGTTAGGCACTCTGTTCAATATTCTTTATAATTTTGCTCATTTAACCCTGACCCTGGGGGTAGGTACTTCCTGCTGAGAAATATTGCTACTTAGACCTGTCACATACCCAAGGTCACATAGCCAGTGAGGGCTGGGGCCTGTGCTCAGCTGAAGGCCACAGGACTGCTGAAAGCCCACGCCTGCCCTTGACTCCAGCTGGGCTTGCTATGCCACTGCCCCAAACCTGTTCTGCTCAGTGTTTCTGCTGCATCTTGGTGGCTGCTGGGTGCCTCTTCTGGATCCTGTTCTTGCCAGCCCACTCCATGGCATAGCTCTGTGATGTCCTGTGTGCTCGTGTTACCCAGCTTCTTTCATTCCTCTCCTCCATAGCACTTAGAGCCTTAACTGTTTCTTGGAACTTAATTTTGATTGTATTTTTATTGGTGTTTAATATTGCATGCACTCTGATTTTATAAAGACCTAGCCTTTTTTACCTTTATATCATTCACTGCAGAATGTAAGAATGGGCCATCATAGTGACTATACAGTTGTTCTTTGATTTTGGAATATACATTGTTGTGCTGCAAAAACATTCTGACTTTCCACAGAAACAGGAGCTTCTGGATCTCTTCTCTTCAGTGCTTTACGAATGTGTGACTCAGGAGACCCCAGAGATGTTACCTGCGTACATAGCGATGGATCAGGTATGGTTCAGAAAACCCATCCTAATTCTGATGAGCATTATCCTTTATTTCAGATAACATGCCAGACAATACAGTAATATTTCCTCTCTGTCCATCTTTTTAGTTTCTCATTTGGTTTTAGAATCTCAGAAAAGGAATCTCTGTCAAAGTTGAAAGCAATGTATATACCAGAAGCTTAGAGTTTATGATGACAAATGGGCTCTCTTACTCCAAGGGTTCCCACTCTCCCCTCTGGCCTCTTCCTCTGACCAGGAGAGTGCGCTTCTTCCCTTTCTCCCCTTGCATCCTTGTGTGGTCTCTTGCCTCCTTCCTGACAAAGCCTTTTCCTGGAAAAGCTTATGCAAGTGAGCAGTAAGTGAACAAACAGTGCCCTGGTTGTGGCAGTAATGTGCAGTTACACCTGGTGATTAAGCTCACAGAAGTCACAGTGTCAGCATGTGGGGGTTTAGGGATCTGGAGTTCATTTTAAAATTTCTTTTGTGTTATTGTTGCTTTAAATTAAGAGTCTAAAAGGGGTAATGCAGAAGATAATGCTCAACAGCTTTCCTACAGAACTGAACTTATTTATTTTCTTAGGTTATTAGTAATTATTGTTTTAATTAATAAGTCCTGTCTATCTCTTTTGTGACCTCATGGATTGTACCCTGCTAGGCTCCTCTGTCCATGAGATTTCCCAGGCAAGAATACTGGAGTGGGGTGCCATTCTTTCTCCAGGGGATCTCCCTGACCCATGGGTCGAAATCCCATCTCCGGCATTGGCAAGCAGATTCTTTACCACTGAGCCACCTGGGAAGTCCTATTTAGTAATACATATGGCTTTTTAATATTGTCATATCATTGAGACTCAGATTTGCCATTAAGGCAATAGCTTTCTAACTTGGCTAAAATTTATCTGGGAAATCTTGACAGTACAGATGCTTCAAGTCCCCTTGCACAGTTACTGAATCAGAATTTCTGAGATTTAAGTCCAGGATCTATAGTTTTAAACAGCTCAAGTGACTATGATATAATAAGTTCACAGATAAGAATTTGGGACTCAGTGTCAAAGGAAGTAATCTCTAATGGAAAAAGAATCTCTACTGAAGAACTGAGTGGGAAAATGCAGGAAATAATTTCCCAAAACCTGTTTTGCAAACAGTCTTAATTAAAAAGGCCAGTTCCAGAATAACCAAGTGGGCCTAGAGTGCCCTTATTGTCGGGCATCCACCTTTTTCGATTGGTAAGTATATGATGTCCACACCAGTACTGCTTCTCACAGTGTGTCTGTGTACAGCAACCAAGTCATGAGTGGTGTTTTTCGGCTGATGGTTGAAAGTGTGTTCTTTTCTTACACTCTGAACTTTTACCTCATGGCAGTTGTGGGCAGGTACCTATAGTGGAACATCCCTCTGTTTGTAGCCATGGTGACTTTTGCAGATGGGTCCCAAGAACAGTCTTGTTGATAATACAGGTTTTCCCTCCTGACCCTTAGGATCCCTGGCCTGATTGCAGACATATCATTGTGCCAACTTGGGTTTCCCAGAGGGGACCAGCTGTAGACCTGTTGGGTCTTCATTTCTCAGAGCTGTTGAGCCAAGAATGAGCTTCGTTTGCCTTCCCCATTTTTTATCTGAAGGCTGTTCATGTTCGTTTTGAACAGAATGACCGTGTACCTAAACCCACTAAAGGGCTTCTCTGTGGGGCAGGCTGCATCAAACACAGAGCAAGCTCCCCACTGCCCTTCCTTGATCTCATGACCATACTAAAAAAGTACTCCAGTGTACAACTCGGAGGAAGTGACAGATCTTCACTCTTTCAAGTGGATTTCTATTCTTCTCTCTGCAAGGCTGTAAGAAGACTGGGAAGAAGAGAAATGTCTGAGACATCTGACCTCTGGCAGATAAAGTTGGTGCTGGAGTTTTTCAGTTCCAGAAGCCATCAGGAACGGCTGCAGAACCAGCCTAAGCGAGGGCTCTTTATGAACTCGGAATTCCTCCCTGTTGTCAAATGCACTATTGACAACACTCTGGACCAGTGGCTGCAAGGTGAGAACAGCGTTGCACCCCTTGTCCTTCGAGCTGCACTGGGTCTCAGGTGTTTCTGTTTTAACCTGTTTTCCTTGGTAAGCAGGTTAAGTCCTAGTGCAATCCCAAATGGCTATAGATGTCACGTTTCCAGTTAGGTGAATTACACTCTGGTTATCTGCTCTAACATTTTTTTGAGGATAGAAAGTGAGATTTATTTACTTCTTTATTTACTTAGGCCACACTGTGTGGTATGTAGGATTTTTAGTTCCCCAACCAGGGATCCAGCCTGCGCCCCCAGCATTAGGAGTTCAGAGTCTTTGGTTTCGGTTGCACTGGGTCTTTGTTGCTGTGCACGGGCTTTCTCTAGTTGCAGAGACTGAGGGCTTCTCTCTGTTGTGGTGCTCAGGCTTCTCACTGGGGTGGCTTCTTTTGTGGAGCACGGGCTCTAGGAATACAGGCTTCAGTAGGGCTTAGTAGTTGTGACTCAAGGGCCCTAGAGCACAGGCTCAGAAGTCATAGGGGACAGGCTTAGGTGCTCCACAGCATGTGGGATCTGCCCGGACCAGGGATCAAACCCATACCCCCTGCGTTGGCAGGTGGATTCTTATCCACAGAGCTACCAGGGAAGTCCAGGAGCTTGAAGCCTTAACCCCTGGACCACCAGGGAAGTCCTGACTTCTTTAACAGGTGTATTTAACTCTGCTCTGTAACCATGCAGAGAATGTATAATGTAGCATTTTAAATACCACTTGATGCTTAGAAACTTGTTTCATCTTTTCCAGCATCAGATCATGTTTCTTT
>SJYW01034093.1:663410-691160 GCA_006410735.1 Raphicerus campestris
GGCTCAGAAGTCATAGGGGACAGGCTTAGGTGCTCCACAGCATGTGGGATCTGCCCGGACCAGGGATCGAACCCATACCCCCTGCGTTGGCAGGTGGATTCTTATCCACAGAGCTACCAGGGAAGTCCAGGAGCTTGAAGCCTTAACCCCTGGACCACCAGGGAAGTCCTGATTTCTTTAACAGGTGTATTTAACTCTGCTCTGTAACCATGCAGAGAATGTATAATGTAGCATTTTAAATACCACTTGATGCTTAGAAACTTGTTTCATCTTTTCCAGCATCAGATCATGTTTCTTTCCAGTGCCTCTCTCCTGTTTCTTAGGGGTGTGATATGTCCCCTGCCTGACCCCACTTTTTCTGCCCGCATCCTGTGCACACTAAAAACTTGATGTAAGTTTAGAGTGAATGCTTGTCTCACCAGTTCTATGAGTCAGTCGCCGAGGACCTGGGACTTCTCAGTAGAAGCTCTGCCTTGTGATTCCAGGGAGAGTGTGAAGTTACTTCTCACAGTGTAGAAGTGATTATGGAGGCAAGTGATGGGCCCTTTTGATGTGTGGAAAGCTGTCTAATATGTGATATATGCCTGAAATCCATTTTTAGTACTTAACTCCTTGATCTTTTTATTCTTTTCCGTTTTGATGCTTCCAAAACACATTGGACAGCAACTTGCTTTGAGTAAATGCTAACCCTCATAATATCAGTGTTAACAGCTTTTGATTCTATAAAGTTGTTAGAAAGTGGTAGAACCTAGGGATTTGACTATGATTATGTTTGAAGCTGTACCTGTTCACTGCACCTGGTTGAGGCTCCTCTGCCTGCCCCGCCCCCAGCCCTGCAGTGACTTGTTTCTCCCAGGTCCCAGCTGCTCTTGCTTTTTCTCTATTTTATTTAGATAGGAAACGGAAATGAGGGGGAAGGGGAAGAAGGTTAGCTTGAGCCTGTCTTCACCCAGCTGTAGAGTCAGGGTAAGTTCTGTCCAGTTACTGGAGGGTCAAGGTCAAACGGATGCAAAGGAGTAGGGAGAAGGATGTGCACGAGAGTGGGGGAGAGCCCACCAAGGCCCCAGCCCAGAGGGGGAGTAAGGGGAAGTGGTTTTTGGCAAACACCAAAGGAGCCCCTCGCTCCCCATTTCCCATCTGTCCCCATCTCTCCTCCTGAGTTAATACACAAGCTGTTTCTTTAAAAAAAGTTTCTGAAAAACTTTAATTGTAAGCCAGATTGTGAACGATATATATGCTGCCGCTTGCTGCTGCTTAGTTGCTTCAGTCATGTGCGACTCTGCAACCCTATGGACTGTACTATGCCAGGCTCCTCTGTGCCTGGAATTCTCCAGGCAAAAGTACTGGAGTGGTCGCCATTTTCTCTTCCTGACCCAGGGATCGAGTCTGGGTCTCCTGCATTGTAGGCAGATTCTTTACCACTGAGCCACCAAGGAAGCCTGAGGGATATATATATATATGGAAAACAGCAATTTCAAAGTCCCCGTGTTTAACACCTGCATCTGCTCTGTGATTTCCTCTTGAGATTTGAAAGGTCATAAAGTTTCAGAATTTCTAAAAATACAATCATTTTGTTCTCATGTTTGGGAAAAAATACCTGTTATTTTATAGATGTTGCTGTTCAGGTTTTATTCAGTTTTCTGTTTGTTCACCCATAACGGGCCATTGCTATTGATAAGAAATGAGTCCCCAAACCTTCACAGATTCTCTGACATGCACGTGTCTTATAATGTAGTGAGGCTCCGGCCGTGACTAGAGCGCTCTCTAAAACAGCCCTGACTTGCTTTCTCCTCCCTCCTTGTTAGAAAGACTGGTGGTTTACAGTGATGTTCTGAGCCTTCACTAGATTTGTCTTGCCACTCTGATTGCCAACAATGTGTATTTCCTTATTTTTTTAATTGAAAAAGGACTGTCACTTTAAAAAGCTCTTTGGTATGTGGTCTCCTCTCACGGCTGGCAGCTTTGGGGTGGAGAACAGTAAAATAAATGAAGATGCAGGGGCCATGCAGCAGCGCTGGGAAATGTCATTTGTGTTTGTGTCTCAGTGAAATCACAGCTGACATGGACTTTTAAGCTCGCTCACTAGTAACCCAAACTAGTGCAGCAGATGGATCATATTTTGTTGATGTTTTGTGATTTATCTCAATTAGATTTTAATCTTGAGCAAAGAAAATTGGGTTTAAAGTTTAAGAACTTAAAATTTTTATTTACTTTTACATTTTATTATGGAAAAATTTAAAGCATAACGCAGAATAAACATAATAGTATCGTAAACCCCATCAGGCAGCTTCAACAGTGTCCACATTCTGCCATTCTTGTATTCTCTGTAACTACCCATTGCCCTGCCGTTATTTTCCAAATTGTGCCATTTTACATTCCTGCCAGCAGTGGGATGCATTGCAGATTTTGGCATTATCAGTCTAGTTTTAGGCAGTCTTCTGAATATGTAGTGGTGTCTGATTGTAGTTTTAATTTGCATGTCTGTGATGACTCATCATGCTAATTATTTTTGAATGTGTTTATTTGTTACTCATACATCCTTTGCAAAATATTTTTTCGAACCTTTATTGTTGCTATTATTTAGCACTAAGCCATGTCAGACTCTTGTGAAACCCCATGGACTGTCTGTAGCCTGCCAGCCTCCTCTGTCCGTGGGGTTCTCCAGGCAAGAATGCTGGAGTGGGTTGCCATTTCCTTCTCCAGGGATCTTCCCAACCCAGGGCTCAGACCTGCATCTCCTGCATTGGCAAGTGGCTCCTTTACTGCTGAAGTGAAGTGAAGTTGCTCAGTTGTGTCCAACTCTTTGCGATCCCATTGACTGTAGCCTACCAGGCTCCTCTGTCCAGGGGATTTTCCAGGCAAGAATACTGGAGTGGGTTGCCATTTCCTTCTCCAGGAGATCTTCCTGACCCAGGGATTGAACCCAGGTCTCTTGCATTGTAGGCAGACGCTTTACTGTCTGAGCCAGCCACCAGAGATACTGCTGAGCCACCAGGGAAACTTTGAACTTTGAAACCTTTACCCATGTTTAAAATTGGCTGTCTTTTGATTATTGAATTGTAGGAGTTTTTATATATTCTGGCTGAAAGTTCTTTGTCAAATATGTTTTGCAGTTGGAAATGGCAACCCACTCCAGTATTCTTGCCTGGAGAATCCCTTGGACAGAGGAGCCTGGTGGGCTACAGTCCACGGGGTCGCAAAGAGTTGGACACGACTGAGCAACTTCACTTATATTCTCTTACTTTATGCCTGGCCTATTTTTTCCAGAGTGTTTTTTGATAAACAGAAGTTTTCAATTTCGATGAAGTCAAATTTATCAGTTTGTTTTAGGGTTATTACTTTCTGGGTGTTAAGAAATCTTTCCTACTCTAGGTTATGAAGTTGTTTTTTTAGGTTTAATATTAAAAGCTCTATAGTTTGTTTTTTTTTGTATTTAGATCTATGATTTGTCTCAAACTGATTTTTTTTTTACATGGTGTGAGATAGGAGTTGTCCTTTTTTTTTTTTTCTAACTTTAAATATGGATATCTAGTTGTTTCAGGACCATTTGTGCAAATGACTTTTTTTCTCATTGAATTGCTTTGGGGCCTTTGTTGAAAATCAGTGGACTATGTAAGTGTGAGTGTTTCTGGACTCAGTTCTGTCCCATTGATCTGTTTGTCTTTTTGCCAGACACCCTCTGAATTACTGTAGGTTTAGAGTGAATTTTGAAATTTTGTAGTGTAAATCTTCCTGCTAAAGCAGCATTGAGAAGGAAATTCATAGCGCTAAATGCCTATATTGAGAAAGTCTCAAATCACTAATCTGAGTTCTTACTTCAAGAAACTAGAAAAAGAAAAGCAAAATAAACCCAAAGCAAGCATTTAAGAGCAGGAATCAATGAAATTGAAAACAGGAAAACAATAGAGAAAATCAGCAAGACAGAAGGCAGTAGCCAGGATAGAGTCCTTGGCGTGGGGCTGAGTGGCTGCGTTCGCTCTTGCCTCTCCTGAGAAGCCGCCAAAGCGGGGCCTCTCGCTTCCTGATTCAGGCCTTGTGCTGCCACCCAGAGGTCCCCACCTCCCACCAGACTGACATCCTACCGTTAGGGCCAGTGGGTTTCTGGTAGTGTTCCTGGCACTCCATCTTCTTAAGGAAAGTGATCTTTCTTGACTTTTGTGACTGCTTGCTTTCCTGCTTCCCAGTTGTTAAAAGACAAACAGAAAACCTCTGGCCATCTTTCTGTTTCATCCCTGTTTCACGGTCTCTCCTTCCTTGCCTTTCTGGGAGTCACTGTTGCCCCCTCCTCCCTCTGCTTCTCTTTGCTGTGGTAGTCAATCCATTACCTTAGCCTTTCATTCCTAACTCTTAAACATGTCGTGAACCTGTCCACATTTTGCCACTTCTGTCCTAGAACAGTGATGTGTTCTTGCCTGGACAAAGATGGTTGAAGCCTCCTGCACATCTTCCTGCTTTTTACTCTCCTCCCTCTTGCCATCTCTAGTCAGCTGATGGTGGTCTTCTGAAGAGTAAATGGATCTAACTCTCCTGCTTAAAACCTTGCAAAGGCTGCTGATTCAGTTGTGAAAAAAAATCTTTACCATTTGGCCACCAGGCCCTGTATGACCAGCAAGGCCTCTGTCTCTCTCCGCAGCCTCTGTTTGTACCACCCGCTCCTCATAAACTGCACTCAGGCCCCTTGGTCCCTTCCACTTCCCTGAAAGTACAGAGCTCTTTCTCACCACAGGACTGGTGAAGGAGCTGCTTCCCGTCCCGAGAACCTTTTCCTCTCGTTCTCTGCCTGCCCAACTCATGCTCATTCTCAGAGCCTCTGTGTAAATGTGCCCCTTCCTCCCAGGCCTTCTGTGACCACACTGCCTCAGGCACCTTTCCTGCCATTTTTACTTCTCTCTTTTTCTCTCTCAACCTTTTTCTCTGTATCAGAATTTCTTTATCTGCAAGTAGCAGCAGGCCTGACTCAGCTCAGCTCAAAAAATGTTGTTTAGTCACTGAATGAGGTCCAATTCTTTGCAACCCTATGGACTGTAGCTCACTGGGCTCCTCTATCCATGGGATTTCTCAGGCAAAAATACTAGAGTGGGTTGCCATTTCCTTCTCCAGAGGATCTTCCTGACCCAGGGACTGAACCCACGTTTCCTGCATTGGCAGGCGGGTTCTTTACTGCTGAGCCACCAGAGGAGCCCAGCTCAAACAGTAGGACACATACAAGCTTCTGTTATTGGAAGTCGACAGTGACTGTAGGCTGAAGGGACATCTTACTGCAGTGGCTCCAGCTCCGTCTCTCTGAGGTTCCGTCAGTTACACTCTGTGCCATGACTTTATCCTCAGAGTACGTTTTCCTGATGGCAGAACGGTAACAGTTCTTTGCCACAAGCTGTGCATTTTGCTTAGAGGAAGAATAGAGTTGCTTCTAGGAGCTTTGCCATGAGAATGAAGAAATTTGTTTGCTCCAAGCCTCTAGCAGACATGTTGTCAGACATCTCCTTGTGTCTCTGAACTGAAACTCATGTCTCTGAACTGAAACTCAAACGATCCTTGATCGTTTCTGAGGGCAGAGTGTGTCACTCTCCCTGAATGTCTGTCTGCCTGTCCCTGTCACTGTGTTGGGGGAGTGGCACTGCCTGGATAGCCCCAGACCCGTGTTTCTCACAGCATGGGTTCTGGAACAGCAGCAGCAGAATTTCTTGAGAGCTTGCTGGAAACAGTGTCCCTGGCCCCATCCAGGAAATTGCTGGGGTCCACGCATCTGTGTTTTAATCAGTCCTCTGGGTGATTCTGATGCCTGTTAAAATTTGAGAACCTCTGACCAAGACGAGTCAGGATCCAGTGCCCTCACGTGTGAGCGAGGAGGGAAAGGTGGCAGAGTGGGTGTCCAGGAAGATGACCGTGGTGACCACTGCACCTGGATGGCACTCATCCTGGTTTGTGGTAGCATCTGTTTGATGTTAGGTCTATACTATCTCTGTCCCCCACAACACTCTAAACTCTGCAGTGATGGGCGCTCTGGCTGGTTTACCACAGTAACGTTAATGCCCAGCGTAGGAACTGGTAAATGGTAGGTGCTCAGTGAGGGCTTGATGAGAAAATAATAAAAAGAATTTGTTCCTTGTGCCGCTGAGTTGTGTAATCAGTTGGCTCTGTTCCATGTGTGTCTCCCTCACAGCTGGAGGTGACAGGTGTGTGCATGCCTACCTCAGCGGGCAGCCCTGCGAGGAGTCGCAGCTGAGCATGCTGGCCTGCTTCCTGGTCTACCACTCAATGCCAGCCCCGCAGCACCTGCCGTCCATAGACCTGGAAGGTAACTGCACCTGGGTCCTCTTTTCACACCTGTGTTACCCACTGATGGGTTTAGTTTCTGGTAGGAGGAACTTCTACTGCATTATTTTCTCTAGTTAAATTTTTGGCTTCATTCATGTTTGGGTGTTACTGTTGACAATTTTTCCCCAGAAAACAAAACCAAAAGACTCTAATAAAACTACCTGAGCTTTCCATATGCATAAACCTTTATTTCGATTCAGAAGAGGATGGATTCTTCACAGGGCCCCAAATACCGATATATACTAATAAGCTAACACTCATATTGTTCTTCTCTGTTAATTGACTTTCACTAGTTATTTTTCTTTATTTTCTGAGTTTTCAGTTTATATTTTTAAAAAACACATAATATTAATTTCTAATATTATAAAACTTTGAAATGATAGCAGTCTAATTTTGTATGTATTTGAATATTTCCATAACAGAGTTTGAAGTTTTAGCATCTGACTGTATTTTTCAGACTGTAGAATCAGATACAAAATCTGTCCATTTAATCATTAAAGTGTAATGACATTATTGATTTCTGGCTGTCTTGAAAACCTCAGAAAAAAGTGCACTATTTAGAGACCTGTAGTTGTGGCCACAGTGGAATTTCTTGTATTAGACAGACTCTTAAAAGCTAATATAAAAGTGGATATTTTCATAAAGCTTGAAGGAATTGGTGGCAACCCTACTAGCTGGACTTGACTGAGGAAAAAGAATTCCTGAGAGAAGGGAAGCATTTGAGAAGCTCCGTATTTACTCTGGCATTCTCCCAAAGGCACTTGTCAATTCATTAGAAGTGGAGACCCAGAAAAAAGCAGCAGTGCTGCTGGGCAGAGGGGCTGGAGGTTGGATTAATCATTGCCCAGGCCTAGAACTTAAGGAGCAGAATCCCAGATAGGAGGGAACCATAGGAGTTCAAAAACTCCAAACCTGGGTGCTCCCCTCCCTTGAGGCGTTTATCAAACCTTAACCTGCACGTGCACAGGGTAAAACTTCAGGAAATCTAGCAGAAACCAGGACGCTAAAATACGAGCGGTGATTTCAGCAGCATTGTAGTGCCGAGGAAACAAAGGGCAGTGCTCTCAGTCCGCCACGGTGGAGGCTTTGGTAAGCTCTCAGACAGACCAGCCCTAAGACCAGTCTAGGACAGAGCTGATAGAAGAAAAATTAACCTTTATAGGAGGAAGAAAATACCTCTTGAACTTCTATAGTATTCAATTCACAGTATCAGTGCTGAATCAAAATGAAAAGACATGAGGAAAAAGGGTAATATAGAAACGGATTNCATTCTCCCAAAGGCACTTGTCAATTCATTAGAAGTGGAGACCCAGAAAAAAGCAGCAGTGCTGCTGGGCAGAGGGGCTGGAGGTTGGATTAATCATTGCCCAGGCCTAGAACTTAAGGAGCAGAATCCCAGATAGGAGGGAACCATAGGAGTTCAAAAACTCCAAACCTGGGTGCTCCCCTCCCTTGAGGCGTTTATCAAACCTTAACCTGCACGTGCACAGGGTAAAACTTCAGGAAATCTAGCAGAAACCAGGACGCTAAAATACGAGCGGTGATTTCAGCAGCATTGTAGTGCCGAGGAAACAAAGGGCAGTGCTCTCAGTCCGCCACGGTGGAGGCTTTGGTAAGCTCTCAGACAGACCAGCCCTAAGACCAGTCTAGGACAGAGCTGATAGAAGAAAAATTAACCTTTATAGGAGGAAGAAAATACCTCTTGAACTTCTATAGTATTTAATTCACAGTATCAGTGCTGAATCAAAATGAAAAGACATGAGGAAAAAGGGTAATATAGAAACGGATTTGGATGTGATCCACATATTGGAATTTTCAGACTTAGATTACTCCAGTGTCTGGAGTTACTATGACTAATATTTCCAAGAAAATAGAGGAGAAGATGAAGTATTTCACCAGAAATTTGGAATCAGTAAGAAAGAGTTAAAGGGAATTCTAGANCACATATTGGAATTTTCAGACTTAGATTACTCCAGTGTCTGGAGTTACTATGACTAATATTTCCAAGAAAATAGAGGAGAAGATGAAGTATTTCACCAGAAATTTGGAATCAGTAAGAAAGAGTTAAAGGGAATTCTAGAACTGAAAAATACAACTAAAATTAAGAATTCATTATGTGGAGGATTGCCTGGCAGTCCAGTGGTTGCCCATGGATGGCCCCAGTTCAGTCTCTGGCTGAGGAACAGATTCCAAAAGCCATGCCAGCAGGGCAGAAAAAAAAGAGAATTCATATGTAGATTAGTTAGCATATTAGACATAGCAGATAAATGAACTGGAAGACAGGTGTGTAGAAAGTAAACAGATTGAAGCACAGAGAGAAAAATGAGTATCAAATTCAGAAAAGAGGAAGAGACATTTGAAGTACAGTGAAGTCAGACATGCATGTAATTAAGATCCCACGACGAGGAGAGAGAAAAAGAAAAGCAACATTTCAAGAGACAGAGGCTGAGAAGTTNGTGTATAAGAGACAGAGTTTATGCAGATTCAGAAACAGTGGAAACGGTGGCAGATTTTGTTTTCTTGGACTCCAGAAATCACTGCTGATGGTGACTACAGCCACAAAATGAGAAGATTCTTGCTCCTTGGAAAGAAAGCTATGACAAACCTAAACAGCATATTAAAAAGCAGAGACATCACTTTGCTGACAGAGATGCATATAGCCAAGGCTATGGTTTTTTAAGCAGTCATGTATGGATGTGAGAGTTGGATCATAAAGAAGTCTGAGCACTGAAGAATTGATGCTTTTGATTTGTGGTGCTGGAGAAGACTCTTGAGAGTCCCTTGGATAGCATGGAGATCAAGCTAGTCAATCCTAAAGGAAATCAACCCTGAATATTCATTGGAAGGACTGATCCTGAAGCTGAAGCTCCAGTACTTTTTCTACCTGATGAAAGGATCCAACTCATTGGGAAAGGTCCTGATGCTGGGAAAGATTGAGAGCTGAAGGACAAGGGGCTGACAGAGGGTGAGATGGTTGGATGGCATCACTGACTCAATGGACATAAGTTTGAGCAAACTCAGGGAGATGTTGAAGGACAGGGAAACCTGGCCTGCTCTAGTCCATGGAGTCTCAGGGAATTAGACATAATTTAGCGACTNTGACAGAGGGTGAGATGGTTGGATGGCATCACTGACTCAATGGACATAAGTTTGAGCAAACTCAGGGAGATGTTGAAGGACAGGGAAACCTGGCCTGCTCTAGTCCATGGAGTCTCAGGGAATTAGACATAATTTAGCGACTGAACAACAACAGGAACAGTGCCTGTTCCCACAACTTCACAGTTCAAGAGGCCTTACTCAGGAACATCTTGCCTCAATAGTCAGAAATATTTAGCCTTAAACTAAATAGAGTTCTAATCCTACCTAAAAAAATATTTAAAGCACAGCACAAAAGGATTAAACTTTTTTCAAGTAATGTGATTACATTCAGGAACAAAGTTCAAGAATACAGAAATATGAAAATATCCAGCAGCCAGCGAGGTAAAATTCATTGATGTCTGGCATACAAAGGAACAGGAAAACGACTTATAATGAAAGAGATGAGAAATCAGTGGATGTTAGTTAGCAGACAAGTACATTAAAACAGTTACTATAACTCTGTTCCATACTTCAAAACATAAAGAGATATAGAAGATATTAAAAGAATCTAATTGAACTTTTAGAGATGAAAACTATATTTCTGAGAAGAAAAATACACTGAATTGGATTGATGGCAGATGAGACATTGCAGAATAAAATAATTGTGAGTTTGAAGACATAGCATTAGAAACTATGCAAAAAGAAGAAAATTATAAAACAGGAACAGAGTATTAAAAATGGAGGAAGAAATTCTGGTACTTCAAGTACTCAGTTTATGAGAGACTGAAGTCCCTGAAGAGAAGAAAGGAGGAGAGGGACAGAAAAAAATACTTCATGAAATAACAGCTGGAAAGTTTCCAAGTTTGGTGAAAACTGTTTCAGGAAGTCCAACGAATCCAAAGTCTGAGAAATGTAAAGAAAGTTATGCTAAGGTATATAATAAAAAAAAAAAAAGTCAGGAAAAGAGCATGTTACAGAGAAACAAAAATAAGAGTGCATAAGTTAGTGGAGTGACATCTGTAAAGAACTCAAAAACACTACACCCAGCAAAAATATCTTAAAAAAAAAAAAAAAGACCAAAAAGACCACAGAAGCCGAAAGAAATCATAACCAGCAGACCCACACTACTGGAAATGTCATAGTAAGTCCTTGAGACAGAAGGAAAATAATACCAGATGGAAATACAGATCTCCACAAAGGAATGAAGAGCAGAAAATGGTCACTACATGGGTATATACGTAAGGTTTGTTTCTTTCAAACTACTTTTCAGAAGACAACTGACTCATAAAAATGATAGCAATGTACTACTGGTGTTTGTAAATTCTGAAAAGTGAAATGTATAATCATAGCACAAAGACTGGGTGGGAAGAAATGGAAGTATAGCCATAAGGCTCTTACTACATGTGAGTAGGTGTAATCTCATTGAAGGTAAAGATAATACTATAAATCAAAAAGCAACCACTAAAAATAGGAAAACAGAGTTAGAGCTAGTAAGCAACAGAGGGGCTGTAGTGGAGCCATGAAAAGCACCCAGTCCCAGAGAGGAAGGGCGCAGAGGGCAGACAGAGCAGACAGGAAACAGGCAGCAAGGGGACGTCTAACCCTAACCATTGTGAGGGCCACAGCGAGTCTCAGTGGTCTGTTAGATTCCGTAGTGTATCGGAACATCGGAGCTGTTTTCATAGCTCTTACACATTTGTTCCCTGTCTTTGGTTTTAACGAGTCTCAGGAAATCTGTTGATGTTTATTTGCTAAGTCATATCTGACTCTTTGTGACCCTTGAAATGTAGCCCACCAGTCTCCTCTGTCCATGGGGATTTCCAAGCAAGAATACTGGAACTTGCCATTTCCTTCTCCAAGGGATCTTCCTAATCTAGGGACTGAACCCACATCTCTTGCATTGGCAGGTGGATTCCTTACCTCTGAGCCACCAGAGAGGCGCTGGGCGTATTTATTAATTATATTTAAATAATATATGTATGTAGATAGTATTAATTGTTTCACATATAAGTTAGTTTCAGAAGTACAGAATGGAATAAATTAAAGTTTTATATCAAGTCATCTCCTAGAGTGTATGAGGGAAATCCGTAAGGTAAGTAGTGTCTTTTAGCAGTTGTTTTCAAAGAGAAGAATACCAACTTTAAACGTGATTGTATGTCTGAAGCTGCCTTGAAAGAAGCTGACTTTGTTGAGTGACGTGTGACCCTTCCCTTCCATTCCATTTCTTCAGGGAGCACAAGCTTCGCAGAACTCCTCTTCAGATTTAAACAGCTGAAGATGCCAGTGCGGGCCTTGCTGAGATTGGCTCCTCTGCTCCTTGGAAACCCACAGCCAATGGTTATGTGATCATGGCTGGTGGTAAGCCTACCCTGAGGCGTGACTTCTGCGCAAAAAATGTGACCAAATGACAAAGCTAAAGAAACCTTTCTAAGTTTTATAGCTGTGGGGAATGAGCTGCACAGATCTCAGTGTATTTTAAAATCCAGGTGTTTCAAATATCCCAGAGACTCTGTTGCTGTTGGCATTAACGTGATAGGATATATGAAAAGGAGTTGAAATTTTACTTTTGTAAATAAAACGTTTTGGTTTGTTTTCAAAACTCTTGATGATTAAGATTTTTCAGAGTAGAACAGTGGGCAGCAGTGGGCACTGGGGTGTGTATTAGTTTTTGGAATCTTTCAGCTCTGGTGATTCAGGTGAAGAGGCTTTATGCTCAGGAATGCAGTTTTTTGCAGGGGGCATTACGGAGATGTTCACTATTTTTATTTTTAATTTATTTTTAATTGGAGGATAATTGCTTTATGACATCTTGTTGGCTTCTACCATCCAACAGTGTGAATCAGCCATAACGATCCATATACCCGCTCCATCTTGAGCCTCCCTCCACCCTCGCTCCGTTTCATCCCTCTGTCACTGAGCACTGTTCAGCTTCCTGTGTTGCACAGTAACTTTCCATTAGCTGTCTGTTTTACATGCAGTAATGTATTTGTTTTTAAAAGGCTCTGTTATATACTTTTACTTTCTACAGCAACAAAGGGCTTTTATCATTTCCAAAGGTGTCACCACTTGCGAAGAGTTGACTCACTGGGAAAGACTCTGATGCTGGGAGGGATTTGGGGCAGGAGGAGAAGGGGACGACAGAGGATGAGGTGACTGGATGGCATCACCAACTCGATGGACATGAGTTTGGGTGAACTCTGGGAGTTGGTGATGGACAGGGAGGCCCAGCGTGCTGCGATTCATGGGGTTGCAAAGAGTCGGACACGACTGACTGAACTGAACTAAACTGAAGGTGTCACCACTGTCTAAAGTAAGGTTGTTCATCCTGTGACAGTGCCGTAGTATGATGGATCATCTTAAACAAGAGGAGATTTAACCCTAGTAAAGAACTGCCCAGCACGAATCCTGCTCTAAATAGAGGAAATGCAAAATTCTCACTACAGAGATGTCTTCAGAAATCGTATTTTGAAATAAAAGACAGTTCATTTCCACCCAGGATTTAGAGAATGTACACCCACATCAAGTTTTTGGACTAGATGATGAAGAACGGTATTTGTATAAGATGTCTCCAGCTTCAGGTTTCTGGACTAAGAAGAAGAAAACTTCCTGTTGTCTAGATTCTGAGATGCCCTCTGCCTCCTTAAATGGCCAGTGGGACCTTAAACTAATCAAAGCTGCAGGATCTGTCTTGTGATTTCACATTTCCACATCCTGAATTGTGAGATTCTACAGTTAATTTTAAAAGTGAAAATTAAAGCAAATAGAAATGTTTCCACTGAAATTTTGACAAAAACCCAAATGGTCTTTGCTCCTTGCATCCCAGAAGTGTGCACAGTGGTTTTATTCAGACCTTTACTGTCCTACCCTCACGTGTGAATCAAGGGCAAAGTGGCTGATTGAGAGGGTGAAATGTGCTTCCTTCACATTTAAAAGTTTTTCTTCTAGTTAAAATAAAAAAAAAAGGTAGATTATGAAAATTCCATTTGAGCCAGGACCTAAAGAAGTCAGTACTGGGCAGCTATTGGTGTCTTCACTCTAAGTTGCTTATAGCTTTTAAGCTTTTCTCTGATTGAAGAATGACTTGAGTTACTTAGGAATAGTCATGTAGAAGGTGAACGGTCATTAGAATGTTGTCAATAGAAGCAACGATCAGGCTTTATCAGGGATTCAGCAGGCTGGAAGGTTGCAGTCTGGAAACAGCGTTGTCTTTATATCTCAGGCCTCCTGAGGAGACAGAGAATGTTCTGAACAGTTGACTCCTGAGTAAGCATGCTTGAATCATTGGAGAAGTCAGTGCCAGCTGTTCATGGGCTCCCTGAAAATCCTGAAAGTATAACTCACCACCCAGGACATTCTAGCCTCCTCGTAGCCGTGGAGGAGGAAGAGTTGGAGAAAAATGCTTCCAGTTCCGAGTGGGCCCAGAAGTGGTCCCTGTCACTTCCTGCTACTGCATGTTGGCGGGAAATAAATTCCTCCACCTCATTCAGTGCTCTCTCACAAAGGGGAGATGCAGACTCTGGCGCGTCTTGGTGGCGTTCGTCATAATGGGGTTCCTCACTCACTGCTTGTTCCGTCCGACCATCTCCTCTGCTTACACAGGTGGAAACGTGTGGCATTGCCTCCATAGATGGACGTAATTAAACAAACAGTACATTAATAATGTTTCCCTGATGGATGTTGACACCTGTGCTCCTACCTCGAACGCCTTACAAAGCAGTGAAGGCATGAACTTGGGGGCAGCTCTGAGGCATGGTCACCAGGCCTGAGCAGGGACACCAGTGGTGAAAGCCTCAGAGCTTCTGAGTGCTGCCCGATCTTCCTTGAGTAAGGCCACCCTCTCACCCTTTGCCTGGAAACCAACCAACTTCACAGCTTACTGAGAGGGGCATGTCCCAGTTTAGGGGACCCCCTGACATAGAGGCGAGAAGGGGGCGGGACTTGCATCTCAGCAGACAGATCCCCTAGGTGTGGGAGCCCAGATGGAGGCTGGAAACGAGAGCCATGGAGCGGAGACGGAATTGTTAGAGAAAGGGATGTGTTAGGACTCCAAGGGACGCACGTGTCAAACCCATCCTGAGTGGGCCAGCCGGGAAACACCACTGGGAGCTGGGTGAAACTGAAGGCCGTGGGCTGATCTGAGACCAAACCAGGAAGATTTTGTTACCTCCTTCATAAGGTTTGGGGGCCTCTTCTGGGTTCCCCATCCTCATCTTGACCAAATTTTGTGGGAGCAGCCTCTCTGTATGATGATCTCTCCAGTTCAGCAGTGGGAGAGGGGACAGAATCTGGTCGCCCTGCACCTGCTGTGTCTGCGGTTGTGAGCCAGCAGTGGAAGGGAGCAGAGGCAAGGTGGGAAGAGAGCCTCCTAGGAGGGCTCTCCCAGGCTGGGAGGGGGCGGTGTCAACACTGTCTGCACCACGAAGACACTGGCACTGGTTCCCACAGCTCCCAGGTGACTGTCACTTCCTGCTTCCAAGACCAGGCTCCCCCTACTCTGAAATAGGGTGGCTGCTTCTCAGTGCAGTCGTGAGCTTCAGAAAAGTGTTCTTTGGTAAAAGCCTCTAAAACCATATCCGTGGCTTTGGCCCGTGGACGAGGAAGACCTGCCTGTTCACCATCCTCTCGCTTTGCTGCGTCTTCTGTTGGTGTGCAGTATGGCACGCATGCAGCGTGGGACCTGCTCAGAGGGCCAGGCCAGGGGCTCCAGATGAGGGGAGCCCATTGGTCAGCCATCTACACCATACACTCCCTTGGGTGACCCCTGGTCCTGCCTCTTGTTCCACAGCTGAGACCTGAGGGTCAGAGCAGGACGTGGCCAGCCTGAGGCCACACGACCCCCAGTTGCTGCCCGGACAAGCCTGGGCACCCAGGCCGTGCTGTTCATACAGAGAACTTGGTCCACGACTGCCCGCCTTCCTGGTCCAGTAGACACTCAGGAAGAGGCTGGTGAAGTGTGAGTTACTTGGCTGTTGCACCAGGCAGAGTTTATGAACACCTTAAAAAGCAGACAGATGACTCTTGCTTTTTCTGCACGCCTTTGGAAAAACAAAGGTCTGTGTGTATTTTCTTGGAATTAGATTTATTGAAGTAGTCTGTGTGCTGCTTTCTTAGTCATACAACAACCATCTTAAACGGCTTCTCTTAGTGAAAAATGTTTCTTCCATGGTACATTAGGAAGTTTAGGAAAGAATTTTATACTAAGTTAAATAAAAGCACTGAAAATCTGTGAATAAGCACGTGGTTTCCAGTGCTTCCCTCCAGGACTCAGGAGTGGTCTGCCGCCTCGTCTGTATCGTCGGTGGCGCCGTCTCAATTCTTAAGGGTAGGTGCCGAGCTCTGTGGACTTTGTGCACTCAGAACCCAGACGTGCTGGGATCCTTTCCTGGCAAGTCGTGTTCCTGAGGGCCTTGTCACAGGAACAGTGGCTGAAAGCTACTTAAGGCCACTCATGTTTCTTTCGTTTGTGTTTATTTGTGTGCATATCTTTCACTTATCAGGAATGTTTCCATTCTACCTACTGTAGCATTTCAGAGATTAAGCAGCTATTTTTGAGTAGATATGTAGAACTCTGGAGTTGAAGGAAGGAGGAAGAATCCTGAGCAGATCCACTGTCATTAGCACCCGTAAGATCAGATGAGAGCAGCGCCAGCCCTTGGGATGAAGTCTGCAGATCCCCAGGGGAGGGCTGGGTACGCTCTGTGCCACCTCCCTCCAGACTCCAGCCTATGGGTCACTGTCTATGCCCTGTGCAGTGCTTGGATGTCATCTGGGCATCTTCACCCCCTCCTCCTCACTCCTCAACCTCCACCCACATTTCCCATGGGGGCCAGGCAAGAAGAATGCCCTCGGAGGTGCCAGCGGGAGATGCCGAGCGTGGCCTGCAGGAGGGAGAGGAGGCGAAGCTGCTGCAGGTGGACAAGAGGGTGGAGGTGCTCACCCGGCTGCAGGGTATAAATGACATCTTTGCATGGCACCCTGCCCTGGGGCTTCGNCATTTGTTCCCTGTCTTTGGTTTTAACGAGTCTCAGGAAATCTGTTGATGTTTATTTGCTAAGTCATATCTGACTCTTTGTGACCCTTGAAATGTAGCCCACCAGTCTCCTCTGTCCATGGGGATTTCCAAGCAAGAATACTGGAACTTGCCATTTCCTTCTCCAAGGGATCTTCCTAATCTAGGGACTGAACCCACATCTCTTGCATTGGCAGGTGGATTCCTTACCTCTGAGCCACCAGAGAGGCGCTGGGCGTATTTATTAATTATATTTAAATAATATATGTATGTAGATAGTATTAATTGTTTCACATATAAGTTAGTTTCAGAAGTACAGAATGGAATAAATTAAAGTTTTATATCAAGTCATCTCCTAGAGTGTATGAGGGAAATCCGTAAGGTAAGTAGTGTCTTTTAGCAGTTGTTTTCAAAGAGAAGAATACCAACTTTAAACGTGATTGTATGTCTGAAGCTGCCTTGAAAGAAGCTGACTTTGTTGAGTGACGTGTGACCCTTCCCTTCCATTCCATTTCTTCAGGGAGCACAAGCTTCGCAGAACTCCTCTTCAGATTTAAACAGCTGAAGATGCCAGTGCGGGCCTTGCTGAGATTGGCTCCTCTGCTCCTTGGAAACCCACAGCCAATGGTTATGTGATCATGGCTGGTGGTAAGCCTACCCTGAGGCGTGACTTCTGTGCAAAAAATGTGACCAAATGACAAAGCTAAAGAAACCTTTCTAAGTTTTATAGCTGTAGGGAATGAGCTGCACAGATCNGTTATGTGATCATGGCTGGTGGTAAGCCTACCCTGAGGCGTGACTTCTGCGCAAAAAATGTGACCAAATGACAAAGCTAAAGAAACCTTTCTAAGTTTTATAGCTGTGGGGAATGAGCTGCACAGATCTCAGTGTATTTTAAAATCCAGGTGTTTCAAATATCCCAGAGACTCTGTTGCTGTTGGCATTAACGTGATAGGATATATGAAAAGGAGTTGAAATTTTACTTTTGTAAATAAAACGTTTTGGTTTGTTTTCAAAACTCTTGATGATTAAGATTTTTCAGAGTAGAACAGTGGGCAGCAGTGGGCACTGGGGTGTGTATTAGTTTTTGGAATCTTTCAGCTCTGGTGATTCAGGTGAAGAGGCTTTATGCTCAGGAATGCAGTTTTTTGCAGGGGGCATTACGGAGATGTTCACTATTTTTATTTTTAATTTATTTTTAATTGGAGGATAATTGCTTTATGACATCTTGTTGGCTTCTACCATCCAACAGTGTGAATCAGCCATAACGATCCATATACCCGCTCCATCTTGAGCCTCCCTCCACCCTCGCTCCGTTTCATCCCTCTGTCACTGAGCACTGTTCAGCTTCCTGTGTTGCACAGTAACTTTCCATTAGCTGTCTGTTTTACATGCAGTAATGTATTTGTTTTTAAAAGGCTCTGTTATATACTTTTACTTTCTACAGCAACAAAGGGCTTTTATCATTTCCAAAGGTGTCACCACTTGCGAAGAGTTGACTCACTGGGAAAGACTCTGATGCTGGGAGGGATTTGGGGCAGGAGGAGAAGGGGACGACAGAGGATGAGGTGACTGGATGGCATCACCAACTCGATGGACATGAGTTTGGGTGAACTCTGGGAGTTGGTGATGGACAGGGAGGCCCAGCGTGCTGCGATTCATGGGGTTGCAAAGAGTCGGACACGACTGACTGAACTGAACTAAACTGAAGGTGTCACCACTGTCTAAAGTAAGGTTGTTCATCCTGTGACAGTGCCGTAGTATGATGGATCATCTTAAACAAGAGGAGATTTAACCCTAGTAAAGAACTGCCCAGCACGAATCCTGCTCTAAATAGAGGAAATGCAAAATTCTCACTACAGAGATGTCTTCAGAAATCGTATTTTGAAATAAAAGACAGTTCATTTCCACCCAGGATTTAGAGAATGTACACCCACATCAAGTTTTTGGACTAGATGATGAAGAACGGTATTTGTATAAGATGTCTCCAGCTTCAGGTTTCTGGACTAAGAAGAAGAAAACTTCCTGTTGTCTAGATTCTGAGATGCCCTCTGCCTCCTTAAATGGCCAGTGGGACCTTAAACTAATCAAAGCTGCAGGATCTGTCTTGTGATTTCACATTTCCACATCCTGAATTGTGAGATTCTACAGTTAATTTTAAAAGTGAAAATTAAAGCAAATAGAAATGTTTCCACTGAAATTTTGACAAAAACCCAAATGGTCTTTGCTCCTTGCATCCCAGAAGTGTGCACAGTGGTTTTATTCAGACCTTTACTGTCCTACCCTCACGTGTGAATCAAGGGCAAAGTGGCTGATTGAGAGGGTGAAATGTGCTTCCTTCACATTTAAAAGTTTTTCTTCTAGTTAAAAGAAAAAAAAAAAAGGTAGATTATGAAAATTCCATTTGAGCCAGGACCTAAAGAAGTCAGTACTGGGCAGCTATTGGTGTCTTCACTCTAAGTTGCTTATAGCTTTTAAGCTTTTCTCTGATTGAAGAATGACTTGAGTTACTTAGGAATAGTCATGTAGAAGGTGAACGGTCATTAGAATGTTGTCAATAGAAGCAACGATCAGGCTTTATCAGGGATTCAGCAGGCTGGAAGGTTGCAGTCTGGAAACAGCGTTGTCTTTATATCTCAGGCCTCCTGAGGAGACAGAGAATGTTCTGAACAGTTGACTCCTGAGTAAGCATGCTTGAATCATTGGAGAAGTCAGTGCCAGCTGTTCATGGGCTCCCTGAAAATCCTGAAAGTATAACTCACCACCCAGGACATTCTAGCCTCCTCGTAGCCGTGGAGGAGGAAGAGTTGGAGAAAAATGCTTCCAGTTCCGAGTGGGCCCAGAAGTGGCCCCTGTCACTTCCTGCTACTGTATGTTGGCGGGAAATAAATTCCTCCACCTCATTCAGTGCTCTCTCACAAAGGGGAGATGCAGACTCTGGCGCGTCTTGGTGGCGTTCGTCATAATGGGGTTCCTCACTCACTGCTTGTTCCGTCCGACCATCTCCTCTGCTTACACAGGTGGAAACGTGTGGCATTGCCTCCATAGATGGACGTAATTAAACAAACAGTACATTAATAATGTTTCCCTGATGGATGTTGACACCTGTGCTCCTACCTCGAACGCCTTACAAAGCAGTGAAGGCATGAACTTGGGGGCAGCTCTGAGGCATGGTCACCAGGCCTGAGCAGGGACACCAGTGGTGAAAGCCTCAGAGCTTCTGAGTGCTGCCCGATCTTCCTTGAGTAAGGCCACCCTCTCACCCTTTGCCTGGAAACCAACCAACTTCACAGCTTACTGAGAGGGGCATGTCCCAGTTTAGGGGACCCCCTGACATAGAGGCGAGAAGGGGGCGGGACTTGCATCTCAGCAGACAGATCCCCTAGGTGTGGGAGCCCAGATGGAGGCTGGAAACGAGAGCCATGGAGCGGAGACGGAACTGTTAGAGAAAGGGATGTGTTAGGACTCCAAGGGACGCATGTGTCAAACCCATCCTGAGTGGGCCAGCCGGGAAACACCACTGGGAGCTGGGTGAAACTGAAGGCCGTGGGCTGATCTGAGACCAAACCAGGAAGATTTTGTTACCTCCTTCATAAGGTTTGGGGGCCTCTTCTGGGTTCCCCATCCTCATCTTGACCAAATTTTGTGGGAGCAGCCTCTCTGTATGATGATCTCTCCAGTTCAGCAGTGGGAGAGGGGACAGAATCTGGTCGCCCTGCACCTGCTGTGTCTGCGGTTGTGAGCCAGCAGTGGAAGGGAGCAGAGGCAAGGTGGGAAGAGAGCCTCCTAGGAGGGCTCTCCCAGGCTGGGAGGGGGCGGTGTCAACACTGTCTGCACCACGAAGACACTGGCACTGGTTCCCACAGCTCCCAGGTGACTGTCACTTCCTGCTTCCAAGACCAGGCTCCCCCTACTCTGAAATAGGGTGGCTGCTTCTCAGTGCAGTCGTGAGCTTCAGAAAAGTGTTCTTTGGTAAAAGCCTCTAAAACCATATCCGTGGCTTTGGCCCGTGGACGAGGAAGACCTGCCTGTTCACCATCCTCTCGCTTTGCTGCGTCTTCTGTTGGTGTGCAGTATGGCACGCATGCAGCGTGGGACCTGCTCAGAGGGCCAGGCCAGGGGCTCCAGATGAGGGGAGCCCATTGGTCAGCCATCTACACCATACACTCCCTTGGGTGACCCCTGGTCCTGCCTCTTGTTCCACAGCTGAGACCTGAGGGTCAGAGCAGGACGTGGCCAGCCTGAGGCCACACGACCCCCAGTTGCTGCCCGGACAAGCCTGGGCACCCAGGCCGTGCTGTTCATACAGAGAACTTGGTCCACGACTGCCCGCCTTCCTGGTCCAGTAGACAGGAAGAGGCTGGTGAAGTGTGAGTTACTTGGCTGTTGCACCAGGCAGAGTTTATGAACACCTTAAAAAGCAGACAGATGACTCTTGCTTTTTCTGCACGCCTTTGGAAAAACAAAGGTCTGTGTGTATTTTCTTGGAATTAGATTTATTGAAGTAGTCTGTGTGCTGCTTTCTTAGTCATACAACAACCATCTTAAACGGCTTCTCTTAGTGAAAAATGTTTCTTCCATGGTACATTAGGAAGTTTAGGAAAGAATTTTATACTAAGTTAAATAAAAGCACTGAAAATCTGTGAATAAGCACGTGGTTTCCAGTGCTTCCCTCCAGGACTCAGGAGTGGTCTGCCGCCTCGTCTGTATCGTCGGTGGCGCCGTCTCAATTCTTAAGGGTAGGTGCCGAGCTCTGTGGACTTTGTGCACTCAGAACCCAGACGTGCTGGGATCCTTTCCTGGCAAGTCGTGTTCCTGAGGGCCTTGTCACAGGAACAGTGGCTGAAAGCTACTTAAGGCCACTCATGTTTCTTTCGTTTGTGTTTATTTGTGTGCATATCTTTCACTTATCAGGAATGTTTCCATTCTACCTACTGTAGCATTTCAGAGATTAAGCAGCTATTTTTGAGTAGATATGTAGAACTCTGGAGTTGAAGGAAGGAGGAAGAATCCTGAGCAGATCCACTGTCATTAGCACCCATAAGATCAGATGAGAGCAGCGCCAGCCCTTGGGATGAAGTCTGCAGATCCCCAGGGGAGGGCTGGGTACGCTCTGTGCCACCTCCCTCCAGACTCCAGCCTATGGGTCACTGTCTATGCCCTGTGCAGTGCTTGGATGTCATCTGGGCATCTTCACCCCCTCCTCCTCACTCCTCAACCTCCACCCACATTTCCCATGGGGGCCAGGCAAGAAGAATGCCCTCGGAGGTGCCAGCGGGAGATGCCGAGCGTGGCCTGCAGGAGGGAGAGGAGGCGAAGCTGCTGCAGGTGGACAAGAGGGTGGAGGTGCTCACCCGGCTGCAGGGTATAAATGACATCTTTGCGTGGCACCCTGCCCTGGGGCTTCGGCATCCTCTGCCCCAGAAGCCCCTCCATCTGCTTCCCTGTATCAGCACTGTTTCTGCTTGGGCTCCTGAGCAAACCCTGTGATGCTATGTGGGATGTAATGACCCAGGTGCAAACACAGCCTGTCCAGAGTGCCTACCACTTAGCTCCCCTGGGCTTTGCCGCCTTTGCCCCTTGGCAATCTCCCCTGAGTTCCCAAGCTGTTCACTTGCCATTTCCATGATCAGGCCCAGCTAGTCTCACACGTTTCTCTGCAATCCTGTCATCCCTGTACCAGCTCTGCTGATGGCAACATTCTCAGCACTGCAGCAGCAGTGACCTCCCAGAGGCCTTGGGTTACCTCCCACATGCCAAGGGGACCTTTTAGCAGAGCTGCTGGAGTCTTCTGGGGTTGGCCACATTTGAATTGGGCTTCCCAGGCCTGAACTCACAGGAGGGTGGGTGGGGACATGGTGAGGCCTGTTGTCCAATCCTATTGGTTCTGGGTTTGCCCCTCAGTGGCCACCCTGGGGAGAGAACTGCCCCTTAGCCCAGCTGCTTCTGCCTTGGCCTTCTGGGGAAGCACTGACTGGGTTTCACAGGCTGGAAGTACTGTGGTCCTTTGCTTCTGGAAGTTTCGAAGACGCGAAGAAAATGCTAAACCTTCATGAAATAGCATTGAACAACAATTGTATTGCTTCCTGAAAGGAGTTAGCTTTTTACAAGACCAACTGTTCTAACACTTGACTGTGAGGTTCCTGGGAACCTTAGCAGAAATTTCTTGGCAAAGTTAGACATTTTCATGGGAAAAAAAGATGAAGATCTCAACAGTTCTGTCTGGCAATTTACCCAGTAATACTGTGTAGCAGCTGTAAATGGGCTACACATATGAAAGTGAAAGTTGCTCAGTCGTGTCCAACTCTTTGCAACCCCATGGACTGTAGCCTGCCAGGCTCCTCTGTCCATAGGGTTTCCCTGGCAAGAATACTTCAGTGGGCTGCCGTTTTCTTCTCCAGGGGAATCTTCCTGGCCCAGGTATTGAGCCCTCGTCTCCTGCATTGGCAGAAGGGTTCTTCACTGCTGAGCCCCCTCTTCTGTTCCCACTCTGTGTCAGCCTTCGATCCACCTGCCTGTATGCTCCGTGTCTGCCCTCGGTCCTTCGGCTGGAGCGTCCTGTCTCACTGGATATGGCTGCTCTCCAGCAGGTTGGCTTCAGGTGTCCTTGGTCATCCTCTCTGCTCCCCGTGTTTCTCTCCTTTCTGCCTCCACCTCTTTTCCTCATCGCCTGGTCGTTTCTTTGGGCTCTTCTTCAGGTTCTTCCTCCCTGGCAGTGCAGGCCTGCTGTTGCACTTTCCGGCTCTTCTCCCCTGCCTGCCCTCGATCTCCATGGAGGTGCCAGCTCCGGTCTTGGCTCCCTTGGGGCCCCCTCTGTGTTACTGCTCAGCCCTTCCAGGGCCCTCGGGCTCAGGGCCTTGTTGGCTGACACCCAGTGGGATGCCAGGGGCCATCATACCGCTGGCTGGTTTGGCACTGCAGCTTCTGTTCGTGATGGTCCATAGGCCTGCAGAGAGCTGGAGACCCATCCAGTGCTTTCTGTCTGTCTGTGGCTGCCCGAGGCCTGGGGAGGAGGCCCCCCAGTCGGGGGGAAGGAGAGAGAGAGTGGGGTCAGGTGGGTGGCAGGCCCTCTGGTGAGGAGGCTGTCAGGACCACAGCTCCAGGTGCGCAGAGGACAGCCTCCAGGAGAGTTCTCGTCACCCTCCTCGTCTTTATTATGGCCAGGCCCAGGAGGGGGCCCACTGACTGCTGCTCTCTCTTTATTATTGTGGTAAAAAGGCTGTTTTCTTTGGAATTTTGAGACTCCTGATATGTACGATAGGAATATGTGTCCTGACATATTCTTGGTTGTCAGATAAAATGCTGGGGATGAATGGAACTTGATACCAAACTTGGTTTATCTCAGAACACACCCACCCTGCTCTGTCTCTCCTTTTCTTTCTCCTGGAGTCAGAGTGCGCCCCGTCACGCCCTACAGTGAGATGGGGCATGGTGGGGGGGTACTCAGCTCACAGGATTGTTCCAGCCCAGGCGGAGGGTTCCTCGTGCCCTTCATGGATGATCTCCCTTCACTCAAAGTAGATCCACACAAAAAACTGAAGTTGAAGGCAAAGAAGACGGATGCTGAAGAGTGTGCTGCCTGTCAGATGCCGAGTCCCCGCGCCTGCCTTCTGCCAGCTCCACTCCTCTGCTGCTTTATTTTCCAGTGCGCTTATCTGTTCAAAGACCAGAGAGCTCCAGGAGCTCCTTCCATCCCTGTGAGGCTAGACCCTGCCACATCCTTCAGGGACCCAGCCCAGATGACACGCCGGAATTAATCTTTCTCCTTTTTTTCCCCCCAAGAGCCACCAGGGTAATAATAGCTCCTTTTCCAGAAAGGATGACCTCAGTGTTTTTCATGTATTTATATTTAAAAGTTTCAACTCAGATCAAAACCCTGCGGAGGTTTTCATGACTTAGATCAACATTTTCAAGAGTTTTCCTAAAAAAAGAAAAAAGAAGAAAGATTGATATGCAAATTGGGACCTTGTACAGCATAGTTCATGATTCCATAATGGAATCCATTGGGAGAATTTTAATATAAACACAGTAATTACTTTCTGTACCATGGGAGTTCTCAGAGCGCTTACTAGGCTAATCATGCATCCAGGGACGCATTGGCACTTCCACCTCATGCCCACCAGCCCTGGAGGTGACTGCAAGGGCATAGGGAGGTGGCGTTGTCCCCACCAGGAAGCCCCGTACTCACTTTGACCAGCTGCACTCCCCATTCCATTTCTGTGGGAACCTAGGGGGCGCAGTGGCGCACCCGACTCCAGACCCAGTGATGTGGGTTCTGGGCCTGGATCTAAAAGGGAAGCACAGCGGGGTAAGCCCCCTGAGGAAGGGTCCAGCCCCTCACCTCTGGGGTGTGGCCCCCAGCCCTCATCCCCAACAGACCTCCTCGCACAAGTCGGGGGTGACCCAGGCTCGGTGCCCCATCGCATGGAAGAACTCCACCTTCAGCTTGAGGAACTCCTTGTAGAGGTCTGGCCAGTGCTCCCTGCCCAGCAGGAACTGGAAAATGCTGCGCTTGGACGTGGGGTTGTCTTCCTCCATGTCGGAGGCAATGTAGCTGCCACCAGGAAAGAGGGCAGGCTGGACTCAACCCTGCAAGGACTCCCAGCCTCAGGGCAAGGGGGCCAGTGGAGAAGCTGCCGAGGTCCCCCGGAGGAGCCAGCGTCCAGGACAGAGTATCCAGGCCTGGGGTCCAGGGGAGCCCCATTGGCTGGGGCCCCTGGATCCAGAGAGCAGGACGGTGCTCAGCACCAAGCCTGCCGGCCCAGGGCAAGGTTCTGGCTGCCGTCATTCCCCTGGGGCTCTCCACCTTGGGTCACTGTCTTTGGGCAGCGTGTGCTGTCTCCTGGCTACATTCATTACCCCAGGATCTGATTGGTTGCCTTCCCCTCCTTTGACCCTGTGACCCCTTGAAGGCCTTGAACCACCACTGGGGGCCCTCAGGCAGCGCTCACAGGGCTAGGAAGAAGTGGATCCTGTTGTAGAGGTGACCGGGCAGCCCCACACGGCCAAAGTACTCTACCACCATGGACAGCAGGTACTGCGTGAGACAGAGAGCAGGGGAGGGCAGCCAGGGCTGGATGGCAGGGAGAACGTTCTGAACGGGCTGTGTGCCCCACCTCCACCCAGGTGGGAGAGCCACCCAGGGTGGGCCTTGCTGGGGGCCTCCTGGCCCTTTGACATGTGGAGACAAGCCAACAACGGGAGGCCAGGGAGGAGATGCTCAGGGCCGGTGCAAGGCCCTGCCAGTTTGTCAGTCCATCCTTTCTGGCACCAGGGGTGGGTCTCAGGGCTTCCGCCCAGGCTGACGCCTGGTCCTCTGTCTCTGCACCCATGGGGTGGTGACCTTGCAGTCCCTCAGTCCCTCCCCATGTTAGTGCTGTGAGTACCTTGTCAGACACCTTCAGGAAAATGTCAGCTTCCAAGAAGCTCTGGATGACTGGATCCTCTGCAGAGGAAGGGAGGCGTGATGAGGGCCCGGGAGCAGTGAGTCTGGGGCTGTGGGATTTCAGCTCACAGGGAGGAGGAGGAGGACAGGAAACCTCTCTGCCTTCCTCTATTTCAGGGAGTGCAGGCNGTATGTGGGCTCTTAGTTCCCAGACCAGGAATGGAGCCCATGTCCCCTGCATTGGCAGGTGGATTCTTAACCAATGAATCATCAGGGAACTCCCATGTGATTTTTTAGTTTCAAAACTATATAAAGGGAACCTATAATCGGATGTAATTTTTTTTACTTTGCATAATTCTCTTGAGAACTATTTAATGAGTTGCATAAATCAATAGTGTACTCCTTTTTATCACTTAGTAGTAATCCAGGGTTGTATGGTAAAGAGCATATTTAGTTTTGTAAGAATCTACCATATCTAGGGCAGCCCTGTCATTATACATCCCGTGTGCTCAGTCAGTTCAGTCATGTCTGACTCTCTGCGACACTATAGACTCTAGCCTGCCAGGCTCCTCTGTCCATGGGGTTCTCCAGGCAAGAATACTGGAGTGAGTTGCCATGCCCTCCTCCAGATGATTTTCCTGACCCAGGGATTCAGCCTGCATCTCCTGCGTCTTCTGCGTTGCAGGCGGATTCTTTACCACTGAGCCAGCAGGGCAGCACGTGTGCCTCCCCACTAGGAGTGAATGAATAGTCCACTTTCTCCTCATCATTGTCAGCATTTGGGTTATCACTTTTTATTTTAACCATATCTCATTGTGGAATTAATTGGCACTTCCATAATGATATTGAACGTCTTTTCATGCATTTATTTGCCATCTGTGTATCTTCTTTGGGAAATGTCTGTTCATGTTTTTTTTCCTACTTGAATTACTTCTTTACTGTTGAGTTTTGAGAATTTTTTATGATGTATATCCCAGANTTGGCACTTCCATAATGATATTGAACGTCTTTTCATGCATTTATTTGCCATCTGTGTATCTTCTTTGGGAAATGTCTGTTCATGTTTTTTTTCCTACTTGAATTACTTCTTTACTGTTGAGTTTTGAGAATTTTTTATGATGTATATCCCAGATACAGGTCCTTTGTAAGATATGTGATTTGCAAATATTTTCTCCCAATCTGTAGGTTACCTTTTCATCCCCTTTTTTTTTAAAACCACCTTTTCTTCTGGTTTTACTGAAATATAACTGACATTCTATACTGTATAAGTTTAAGGTATACACGTTTTATTGATATATGCTACACAGCATAATTTTCACTCATTTAAAACATACAATTCAATGAATTTTAGTGTATTTCCACAGAGTTGAACAACCATCACCACAATCTAATTTTGGAACACGTCTGTCCCCCCAAAATATCCCTCCTGCTCATTGGCACTCACTCCCCACTCTCACCTCCAGCTTTCGATAGTTGATCTGTGTCTGTTTTGTTTACTGGGGGTTGGTAGAGAAATCAATTTGAAAACAATAGTTCACTGCTAAAAGCCGTTTGAAACTTAGTCATCTTAAGCACTTTATTGATAAATGAGAAAACAGTGACCCTTCAGGCACCAGGGTCTAGCCCAGGACCACACACAAACACAGCATCACGTTCTTTCCACGGGGAGCCTGGCTGCCGAACTTTGTGGTGTGGTGACCCCAGGTTCTGCCATGGCTCCCTCTGATGGGTGCCCCATGCCCCCCCAGAGTTGCAGGAGACAGGGTGGGAGGGTGAGGGCAGGGTGGCATCTTTTCCCCGAGACACTCTTTCTGACTGGTTGAGTCTGTGGTCTCCACCTCTCATTCCAGCCCACAGAGGGGTTATCCTGAAGCCAGAGCTGCCCCGAAGCTTCCTCCATTCTTCAGATTTCACAAAAGATAGGACTCCTGGAGGGTAACGTGGGTTTTGGGGGGAGCAG
>SJYW01034093.1:704660-721873 GCA_006410735.1 Raphicerus campestris
GTGGCGCGGGGGGTGGGAGGGGGGAGGGAGGGAGGGAATTTCAAGAGGAAAGGGATATATGTCTGTGTCTATGTATAGCTGATTCGCTTCACTGTATAGCAGAGACTAACAATATTGTAAAGCAACTATACCTCCCCCCATCAAAAAGCTACCTGGTGAGTTGTATAAAGTTGCAAACCACAGTGTGGCGTGCCCGCCCCTCATCTCCAAGTCTAAACATGCGCGTGGTGAGTCACGCTGTCATGTAAGCTCCCCTTGTCCTGGAGTGCCCTTCAACTGGCAGCGGAAGACCCAAGGGGCTGCCTCTTACACACTAGCTCAGGGGGTTGGAGCCCTTTGCTAGGGAGTACAGGTCTGGAAATCGGCTCCAGTGTGGCACAGTTGGTTGGCGGCATTTTCCAGTCCCCACTGTCCTGCTCACCCTGTCCATCCCGCGGGGCAATTGCTATGTGATCCCAGCAGAGGCCAGTAGGTGGCGCAAGTCACACACCATGGCCGCCGCTCTGTCCCGTTGGGCTTCTCCCAGAAGGAAGGGTCTATTTGTAACCCAGCCTGGCTTTATGGCAGTGCCTAATGACATGGAGAGGAACATGCAATAACTCCTGGTATTTCTGTAAACACACATGCTTACAGCAGCTGCCACTTCAGGGTGAGGACAGGGAACGCTCAGCGAGAGGGCTCCTGAGGATAGTCTATAAAAGGAAAACCCTGTGGGTTTTTAATTGAAGAGCCTCTCAGCTAACCTTTGTGACTCATCAAAAGAAACATTTTGAACCCAGAAGGAGAGTAATAATACATTTGGGGGGTTGTAACCTGGTTCTCCTTTCACCCTGCCCTTCCTCCCGCCCTCCACCCCACTCCCCACCAACAAGGGCAGGTTTTAGAAGGACCAACCTGTGGGGCACAGCCAGCACTTTCTGAACTGATGTTGGCTTATTTTCCTGTCCGTTGGTCCTGGCAAATTGCCTGCTTCTTGGTTTTGTGTTTTCTCTGCAGGAAAGTTGACTTGAATCTTATTCTGCCGTTCACTCAGTGGATGTGAACCTGAAGAGGAGACACATCACAGCAAAGCAAAAATGTCATTTGGTCAGTGAGGGAGCAGTCAGGATCGGACAGTTAGGACCTTACATGGGACAACGGATGGGTTCAAAAGTGGGGAAGGAGTATGTCAAGGCTGTATCTTGTCACCCTGTTTATTTAACTTACGTGCCGAGTACATCCTGCGAAATACTGGGCTGGATGACTCCCCAGCTGGAATCAAGATTGCTGGGAGAAATATCAACAACCTCAGATATGCAGATAATGCTACTCTAATGGCAGAAAGTGAAGAGGAACTAAAGAGCCTCTTGATGAGGGTGAAAGAGGAGAGTGAAAAAAACTCAACATTCAAACTTAATTCAAACTGACTTAAAACTCAGCATTCAAAAAACTAAGATCATGGCACTATCGCTTCATGGCAAATACAAAAGGAAAAAGTGGAAGCAGTGACATATTTTATTTTGGGGGCCTTCAAATTCACTGCTAATGGGGACTGGAGCCTTGAAATTCAAAGACGTTTGCTCCTTGGAAGGAAAGCTATGACAAAGCATATTAAAAAGCAAGGACAGCACTTTGCCAACAAAAGTTTGTATAGTCAGAGCTATGGTTTTTCCAGCAGTCATGTATAAAGATGAGAGTTAGACCATAAAGAAGGCTGAGTGCCAGATAATTGGTGCTTTCAAGTTGTGGTGCTGGAGAAGACTCTTGAGAGTCCCTTGGATTTCGAGGAGATCGAACTAGTCAATCCTAAAGGAAATCAACCCTGAATATTCCCTGGAATAACAGATGCTGAAGCTGAAACTCCAATATTTTGGCCACCTGATGTGAAGACCCAGCTCATTGGAAAAGACCCTGATGCTGGGAAAGACTGAAGGCAAAAGAAGAGGGTAGCAGAGGATGAGATGATTACATAGCATCACTAACTCATTGGACATGAATTTAAGCAAACACCAGGAGACAGTGAAGGACAGGGAAGCCTGGAGTGCTGCAGTCCACAGGGTCGCAAAGAGTCAATCATGACTTAGTGACTGAACAACAACAGCAATTTTAATATGTGTGGACACTTTTAAAAATTGTAGTGAAATACACAGCAAAAAGTTGACCATCTTAACCATTTTAAGTGTATATGTGCGTTAGTCGCTCAGTCGTGTTGGATGCTTTGTGACCCCAGGGACTGTAGCCCACCAGGATCCTCTGTCCATGGGATTCTCCAGGCAAGGATGCTGGGGAGTGGGTTGCCATGCCCTTCTCCAGGGAATCTTCCTCACCCAGGGATTGAACCTGTGTCTCCTGCATTACAGGTGGATTCTTTACTTTCTGAGCCACTAAGGAAGCCCTTTAAGTGTATAGTTTGGTTGCAAAAATGATTACTTTAAAATGTTTGTTTATTTTTGGCTACTCTTCAGTGTAACCATCTCCACCATCCATCTCCCCAGGTTTTCCTCTGGTAAAATAGAAACTGTATCCATTGAACCCTAACTCGTCCTTGTCCTCCCCCTGCGAACCCTGGCAACCACCACTGCACTTTCCATCTCTGTGAGCTCGATTACTCTAAGAGCCTCCTGTAGGCGCAGGTGCACGGTGTTTGTTCTGGTGTGTCTGGCTCATTTCACTTAGCACAGTGTCCTCAAGGTTCAGGCGCTCGGTAGCAGGTATCAGAATTTCCTTCCTTTTGAAGGGTGAGTGATACTCCATTGTACATGTAGACCACATTCTGTATATCTAGTCCTCTGCCGATGGATGCTGGGATGGTTTCCACATTTTGGCTACTGTGAATAAGGCTGCAATGAACAGGGGTGTACAAATACCTCTGCTGAGACCTGCTTTCAGTTCTTTTGGGTCTATGTTCCCACGTGGGATGGCCGCATCATGTAGTAGCTTTATTTTTAATCTTTGGAGAAGCTGCACTACTGATTTCCACAGTGGCTGCCCCATTTTATGTTCCCAACAGCAGTGCATATGAGTTCCGATTTCTCCACATCCTTCCCAGCACATGTTATTTCTGTTTCTTTTCTTGTGGATAGTAGCCATCCTAATGGGTGTGAGCTGGTGTGTAGACACTAGACACTGTTCTTTTTTCCCCCCTAGTACTTGCTCTTGAGTTGGCTGTGCGTGCATGCTAAGTTGCTTCAGTTGTGTCTGACTCTTTGCAACCCCACAGGCTGTATTCTGCCAGGCCCCGCCCCTCTGTCCATGGGATTCTCCAAGCGAGAATACTAGAGTGGGTTGCCATTTCCTCCTCCAGGGCATCTTCTTGGCCCCGGGGTTGAACCCATGTCTCCTGCATCTCCTGCACTGGCAGGCGGATTCTTTACCACTAGCACCACCTGGGCAGCCTAGGCAGATTGGTATCTTCTTGTGACGGTGGTCTTGCAATAGATAGCTCTCCCCTGTGCCATCTCCTGGAGCCTCCGCCCACAGAGCCCTTCATATGTGGGTACTTCTAAGTCCAGCCTTGCCACCCCTGGGACCCACTCGAAAGCAGCTTCATTTGGTCCAATCCTAGGTCACTGGGGTTTCCTGAGGTGCCCCCGGCCTCTGATGAAGAGGACACAGCTGCAGGCCCTCTAAGGACAGTAGCAAGGCAGGCTGGTTTGTGAGCTACACGATGACCTTCCTGCCACACACGAGTAGACGGTTCCAGGAGTTCTTCCCTTACTGAGCCTCTCCCTGGAATGGGGCCAAAGAGATCGGGAAGCTTGCAGCTCTCTTCCTGGCCAGCACGCCTCAAGGTCTTCGACAATAATAGCCAGTTACACTGCCAGAGACCCGGCGCCTGCCCATCTGTCCAAAAGGAGTAGAAACCCCAGAGGTGTTGGCCCACCGTGCCCGCAGNATGGTTTTTCCAGCAGTCATGTATAAAGATGAGAGTTAGACCATAAAGAAGGCTGAGTGCCAGATAATTGGTGCTTTCAAGTTGTGGTGCTGGAGAAGACTCTTGAGAGTCCCTTGGATTTCGAGGAGATCGAACTAGTCAATCCTAAAGGAAATCAACCCTGAATATTCCCTGGAATGACAGATGCTGAAGCTGAAACTCCAATATTTTGGCCACCTGATGTGAAGACCCAGCTCATTGGAAAAGACCCTGATGCTGGGAAAGACTGAAGGCAAAAGAAGAGGGTAGCAGAGGATGAGATGATTACATAGCATCACTAACTCATTGGACATGAATTTAAGCAAACACCAGGAGACAGTGAAGGACAGGGAAGCCTGGAGTGCTGCAGTCCACAGGGTCGCAAAGAGTCAATCATGACTTAGTGACTGAACAACAACAGCAATTTTAATATGTGTGGACACTTTTAAAAATTGTAGTGAAATACACAGCAAAAAGTTGACCATCTTAACCATTTTAAGTGTATATGTGCGTTAGTCGCTCAGTCGTGTTGGATGCTTTGTGACCCCAGGGACTGTAGCCCACCAGGATCCTCTGTCCATGGGATTCTCCAGGCAAGGATGCTGGGGAGTGGGTTGCCATGCCCTTCTCCAGGGAATCTTCCTCACCCAGGGATTGAACCTGTGTCTCCTGCATTACAGGTGGATTCTTTACTTTCTGAGCCACTAAGGAAGCCCTTTAAGTGTATAGTTTGGTTGCAAAAATGATTACTTTAAAATGTTTGTTTATTTTTGGCTACTCTTCAGTGTAACCATCTCCACCATCCATCTCCCCAGGTTTTCCTCTGGTAAAATAGAAACTGTATCCATTGAACCCTAACTCGTCCTTGTCCTCCCCCTGCGAACCCTGGCAACCACCACTGCACTTTCCATCTCTGTGAGCTCGATTACTCTAAGAGCCTCCTGTAGGCGCAGGTGCACGGTGTTTGTTCTGGTGTGTCTGGCTCATTTCACTTAGCACAGTGTCCTCAAGGTTCAGGCGCTCGGTAGCAGGTATCAGAATTTCCTTCCTTTTGAAGGGTGAGTGATACTCCATTGTACATGTAGACCACATTCTGTATATCTAGTCCTCTGCCGATGGATGCTGGGATGGTTTCCACATTTTGGCTACTGTGAATAAGGCTGCAATGAACAGGGGTGTACAAATACCTCTGCTGAGACCTGCTTTCAGTTCTTTTGGGTCTATGTTCCCACGTGGGATGGCCGCATCATGTAGTAGCTTTATTTTTAATCTTTGGAGAAGCTGCACTACTGATTTCCACAGTGGCTGCCCCATTTTATGTTCCCAACAGCAGTGCATATGAGTTCCGATTTCTCCACATCCTTCCCAGCACATGTTATTTCTGTTTCTTTTCTTGTGGATAGTAGCCATCCTAATGGGTGTGAGCTGGTGTGTAGACACTAGACACTGTTCTTTTTTCCCCCCTAGTACTTGCTCTTGAGTTGGCTGTGCGTGCATGCTAAGTTGCTTCAGTTGTGTCTGACTCTTTGCAACCCCACAGGCTGTATTCTGCCAGGCCCCGCCCCTCTGTCCATGGGATTCTCCAAGCGAGAATACTAGAGTGGGTTGCCATTTCCTCCTCCAGGGCATCTTCTTGGCCCCGGGGTTGAACCCATGTCTCCTGCATCTCCTGCACTGGCAGGCGGATTCTTTACCACTAGCACCACCTGGGCAGCCTAGGCAGATTGGTATCTTCTTGTGACGGTGGTCTTGCAATAGATAGCTCTCCCCTGTGCCATCTCCTGGAGCCTCCGCCCACAGAGCCCTTCATATGTGGGTACTTCTAAGTCCAGCCTTGCCACCCCTGGGACCCACTCGAAAGCAGCTTCATTTGGTCCAATCCTAGGTCACTGGGGTTTCCTGAGGTGCCCCCGGCCTCTGATGAAGAGGACACAGCTGCAGGCCCTCTAAGGACAGTAGCAAGGCAGGCTGGTTTGTGAGCTACACGATGACCTTCCTGCCACACACGAGTAGACGGTTCCAGGAGTTCTTCCCTTACTGAGCCTCTCCCTGGAATGGGGCCAAAGAGATCGGGAAGCTTGCAGCTCTCTTCCTGGCCAGCACGCCTCAAGGTCTTCGACAATAATAGCCAGTTACACTGCCAGAGACCCGGCGCCTGCCCATCTGTCCAAAAGGAGTAGAAACCCCAGAGGTGTTGGCCCACCGTGCCCGCAGTCACCCGCAACACTCTCTGAGGGTCGACTGCTGTCTGTTGGTGGGTTGGTCTCTTATTTCTAGATTTGTTTATTTTTATTTTATTTTTTTTATTTATTTTTTTATTTTTTATTTTTTTTAAATTTATTTATTTATTGGCCACGCTGTGCAGCATGTGGGATCTTACTTCCCTGATCGGGGATTGAACCTGGGTCCCCTGCATTGCAAGCCCAGAGTCCTAACCACCGGACCACCAGGGAAGCCCCCCAGATTTGTTTATTTTTAAAACTTTCTTGCACATCCTCTAAGAGCTACACTGTGGCAGACACAAGTCAGGAAGAGGCAGTCTGCCCCCACAGAGCTGAGCTTGACGCAGGAGGGGAGACCCCGGGGCACAGTGTGGCAAGCTTCTCGGGGAGGGGTCGGGGTGCTGGCTGTGGTGGTGGATGGCCTGGGGGGTGCCCTTGGGCTGGCCTGCACCCAAGTCCCAGGTTAGCCACTTATTTGCTCTGTGTCCTGGGCAAAAACGAGAGTGAGGATAGCTATCGTGGAGCTGGGGGAAGGTTTGGAGGTGCTATTGATAAGTATGGAATTTTCACAGGGCGCTAGTGGTGAAGAATTTGTCTGCCAACACAGGAGACTTAGGTTGACTCCCTGTGTTGGGAAGATCCTCTGGAGGAGGAAATGGCACCCCACTCCAGAACTCTTGCCTGGGAAATCCCGTGGGCAGAGGAGCCTGGTGGGCTGCAGTCCATGGGGTCGCATGAGTTGGACACGACTGAAGTGACTTAGCATGCGGTGATGGATATAGAAGCCTCTCGGGCAGAAGAAGAGGTGCTTGCCAGTGTTCCTGTTACGGAGTCCAAGCTCGCCCTGCTTGCCACAGGACAGGCCAATGAATCCAAGAGGTGAGGAGTTGAGGCAAGGGAAGCGATTGCAGTCGGGCAGCTGGCTGACCAAGAAGATGGCAGGCTAGTACCTCAAAATAACCATCTTACTGGGGTCTGATGCCAGGTTCTTTTCTAGACCAGAGATGGGAGAAGGTGAAGAAGCAAAGTAAAAAGGCCATTAGTTCTAGGATGTCAAGCCTCAGGCAGGGGATGTGTTCATTTCTTCCTTCCTGCTGTCCGCAGGTGGACAAGTTCTGAACAAAGGCACTTTAACAGTCAGGCAGAGGGACAGGATTCTCCGAGGCAGGCCATTCTGTGTGATTATAACAGCGAAAGCAACGAAAAGCGAGTCAGAGTCCAACACGGGGTCAGAACCGTCTTCTTCTCTGCACCCTTCTCACTCTTTTCCCTCTGGCTATCTGCTTAGCACAAGATGGGAGAGAGAGGAGTGAGGTCAGGGTGTGAGACTGGGAGCCTCGCTCCTCCGGTGGCACCCAGCGGACAGACGACAGCGACTCCCTGGCAGACGGACAGGAGGCTCTGCTCCCTGCAGCCCTCCCCACTCGGGTCATCGATGGGTCCCCACACAGGAGTGGCCACGATCTGACTAAACTGATACTTGGACTTCGGAAGGGCCCAGCTCCCCAGCTGAAGGCTCTGCCCAGGTTTCTGCTCTGTTCCTGCATTCAGCCAATGGCCAGGCTGCCCAGGGCAGGTACAATTCATTCAAGAGCAGGAGGGTTCCATTTTATTATCAAAAGAAATCACATCATTCATTAAACGTGGTAAGGTTTAAGATGTTTGTTGGCTGATAATTAATGGGTTATTCATGAGTAATGGTTTTTATTAAGTGGAAGCTAATAACTTGGTTCTTAGTAGTCATCTCAGCTGTTTATAGTGTGAAATACAGTAATCCCACTACATTTGAGCCTTCAAGTTGCACATTTTCGCAGACGCGAGTCTCGTGAGTTAGTTCCTGTTGCTGCTGATGTCATGTGCTTGCACCCTCCTCTACAAGTCGCTGTCCTTTTGTGCACTTGACTGCACAGGACTGGATCAGTTCAGTTCAGTTCAGTTGCTCAGTCGTGTCCAACTGTTTGTGACCCCATGGACTGCAGCACCCCACGGCGATCCCACGGCCTCCCTATCTGTTACCAACTCCCAGGGTTCACTCAAACTCATGTCCACCGAGTCGGTGATGCCATCCCACCATCTCATCCTCTGTCATCCCCTTCTCCTCCCGCCTTCAATCTTTCCGAGCATCAGGGTCTTTTCAAATGAGTCAGTTCTTTGCATCAGGTGGCCAAAGTATTGGAATTTCAGCTTCAGCATCAGTCCTTCCAATGAATATTCAGGACTGATTCTCTTTAGGATGGACCGGTTGGAACTCCTTGCAGTCCAAGGGACTGCTAAGAGTCTTCTCCAACACCACAGTTCAAAAACATCAATTCTTCGGCGTTCAGCTTTCTTTACAGTCCAACTCTCACATCCATACGTGACTACTGGAAAAACCATAGCCCTGATTAGATGGGTCTTTGTTGGCAAAGAGTACAGTCATACAGTATCTTTGGTTTGACCCCAGGATGTCTGGAAACAAGAGTAGAAATAGCAGTGATGTAGCTGGTACAACTGTACTTTTCAAGGTACAGAACTGTAAGATTAAAGATGTTTTCTTATTTTGTGTGTTTTTTAAAAATAATATTTATTTTTACTTATCTGGCTGCACTGGGTCTTAGGTTCAGCATGTGGGATCTAGCTCCCTGACCAGGGATCAAACCCTGGGCCCCCTTCATTGGGAGCGTGAAGTCATGGAGCACCAGGGAAGCCCCTGTGTTTGTTTTTTATGGATTATTTGTGCAAGAAGTATGATAAACCTATTACAGTGCAGTACTATATAGCCGGTTGTGTTAGTTGGGTACCTAGGCTAACTTTGCTGGACTTAATGAACACATTGGACTTACGAAGGAACTCAGAAAGGAACGTGTTCGTATGTAGGGGACTTAACTGTATCTAATAACCCTGCCAGGGAAATGGCGTATGCACGTTTATCCAAAGGGAGCAGGAGTACCCCGTTTGCTGACTTCATGTCATTCTCTTTTTGTGGCTCACCCATGTGACGGTGCAGTGCCCGCATGATAGCCAGGGAGATGGAGGCTGAGACTAAGGGTGCAGGCAGGCTGCAGGGGCCGCAAGGAGCAGGCCTGAGGGTCTTGAGGAGCAGGCCCAGGGGCCGTGAGGACAGCTCATTTTGGTCGTGGCTTCCCACAGCACCTGCATCCTGAGTCCTGGTCAGTCGACCTCTGTCTTTGGCACTAGTTCTGTTGATCAGAAATAAACAGATGGCCAGATATTTCTCCAGCAAAAATGAGTTTATTGCAAAGGACTGCAATTTGGGGTTTGCAACCATGGTGAGCCACACATAAAAGTGAAGAGGCAGTTGGCATGGTTATAGTAAATAGGAGTCTGTGGCTTTTCACCCGCTAAGCCGCGCCCAGGAATGAAGAGGTGTCCTTGTTCTTCCNATCAAAAGAAATCACATCATTCATTAAACGTGGTAAGGTTTAAGATGTTTGTTGGCTGATAATTAATGGGTTATTCATGAGTAATGGTTTTTATTAAGTGGAAGCTAATAACTTGGTTCTTAGTAGTCATCTCAGCTGTTTATAGTGTGAAATACAGTAATCCCACTACATTTGAGCCTTCAAGTTGCACATTTTCGCAGACGCGAGTCTCGTGAGTTAGTTCCTGTTGCTGCTGATGTCATGTGCTTGCACCCTCCTCTACAAGTCGCTGTCCTTTTGTGCACTTGACTGCACAGGACTGGATCAGTTCAGTTCAGTTCAGTTGCTCAGTCGTGTCCAACTGTTTGTGACCCCATGGACTGCAGCACCCCACGGCGATCCCACGGCCTCCCTATCTGTTACCAACTCCCAGGGTTCACTCAAACTCATGTCCACCGAGTCGGTGATGCCATCCCACCATCTCATCCTCTGTCATCCCCTTCTCCTCCCGCCTTCAATCTTTCCGAGCATCAGGGTCTTTTCAAATGAGTCAGTTCTTTGCATCAGGTGGCCAAAGTATTGGAATTTCAGCTTCAGCATCAGTCCTTCCAATGAATATTCAGGACTGATTCTCTTTAGGATGGACCGGTTGGAACTCCTTGCAGTCCAAGGGACTGCTAAGAGTCTTCTCCAACACCACAGTTCAAAAACATCAATTCTTCGGCGTTCAGCTTTCTTTACAGTCCAACTCTCACATCCATACGTGACTACTGGAAAAACCATAGCCCTGATTAGATGGGTCTTTGTTGGCAAAGAGTACAGTCATACAGTATCTTTGGTTTGACCCCAGGATGTCTGGAAACAAGAGTAGAAATAGCAGTGATGTAGCTGGTACAACTGTACTTTTCAAGGTACAGAACTGTAAGATTAAAGATGTTTTCTTATTTTGTGTGTTTTTTAAAAATAATATTTATTTTTACTTATCTGGCTGCACTGGGTCTTAGGTTCAGCATGTGGGATCTAGCTCCCTGACCAGGGATCAAACCCTGGGCCCCCTTCATTGGGAGCGTGAAGTCATGGAGCACCAGGGAAGCCCCTGTGTTTGTTTTTTATGGATTATTTGTGCAAGAAGTATGATAAACCTATTACAGTGCAGTACTATATAGCCGGTTGTGTTAGTTGGGTACCTAGGCTAACTTTGCTGGACTTAATGAACACATTGGACTTACGAAGGAACTCAGAAAGGAACGTGTTCGTATGTAGGGGACTTAACTGTATCTAATAACCCTGCCAGGGAAATGGCGTATGCACGTTTATCCAAAGGGAGCAGGAGTACCCCGTTTGCTGACTTCATGTCATTCTCTTTTTGTGGCTCACCCATGTGACGGTGCAGTGCCCGCATGATAGCCAGGGAGATGGAGGCTGAGACTAAGGGTGCAGGCAGGCTGCAGGGGCCGCAAGGAGCAGGCCTGAGGGTCTTGAGGAGCAGGCCCAGGGGCCGTGAGGACAGCTCATTTTGGTCGTGGCTTCCCACAGCACCTGCATCCCGAGTCCTGGTCAGTCGACCTCTGTCTTTGGCACTAGTTCTGTTGATCAGAAATAAACAGATGGCCAGATATTTCTCCAGCAAAAATGAGTTTATTGCAAAGGACTGCAATTTGGGGTTTGCAACCATGGTGAGCCACACATAAAAGTGAAGAGGCAGTTGGCATGGTTATAGTAAATAGGAGTCTGTGGCTTTTCACCCGCTAAGCCGCGCCCAGGAATGAAGAGGTGTCCTTGTTCTTCCGTCAGGCTCTGCTGTGGCTGCAGGCCCTCTTCTGGTCTCCTGTCTCTACTTAATTCAGGTTTCTGGTCTTTTATTTTTCCTTTTTGCAGCATAAAAAAAAAAAAATTAGTTTCATGTCTTCTTTTCTTAATGGATGCTTAGATTTTATTTATTTTGAATGTTTATTTATTTCGCTACTCTAGGTCTCAGTTAAAGCATGTAGGATGCTTAATGCTAACTCTTCCTTGTGGCATGTGGGATCTCGTTCCTTGACAAGGTATCTAACTTGGGCCCCCTGCGCTGGGAGCTCCGGTGTCTTAGCCACACGGACCACCAGGGAGTCCTCATTTGCTCACAGTTCTGAGATACACTTGCTGGTGTTTGAGAAGCTCCTTTTGCTGGAGAGAAGTTCACCTTTGGGGCAGGTGATTTAAAATGCAAACTCATTGTATCTATGGGTGTGGAAGGCAGGAGAGGATGACCAACGCTGATCCCATTTGGCCACTCATGAGCTAACAACCCTGCCCTCTTTCCCCTGTAGTTTCTGTCTTCCCCTTTGTCATGGCGCATCTTCTAAACTCAGCATGGGCAGGGTCTGCCTGGCCTTTTCTTCTCCTGGAAGGATTACTGAGTGTGGAGAACCCGCCTCCCTCCCAAAGATGAGAAGCACAACCCTTGGGAGGAAGATGGACAGAAAGTGAGGTCAGCTCGTCTGGCCAGGAGCCTGAGAAACTCGAAGGCTGTAGAATCTTTGCTGAGTCGGAGCATTAGCTAGCCTCCTCTATTTGTGCAAATTCCTTGGAGTTTGGTTGCAAACGGTCCGGCACCTTCTTGTGGCTTGTGAAATGGGGAATGTGGGCAGCGTTCAGCAGAGACCGAGGGCCACGGCTGGGGGAGCCCCCATGGGCTTTCATGTCTGGCCGTTGCAACCTTTAATTTGGGGACAGCTATGGCATGGTTGGTGTTACTCAGTCGGGGTTTTGGCTTTAAGAGAATCTGGGATGATGTCTTTGTTATTTCACAGAAACTGGCAGCCACGGCTGGCATGTCAGAGGGTGGTGCTGATCATCCTGGGTTTGCCCAACACCTTTCCAGGACAGTGGGGTTTGGGAAGGGAGTGTGGTCAGTTTGCTGACCTGCAAACACCGACTGTGGGTGCTTTGCATGCCTGGTCAAGAATTTTCCCAGGCTCGGGCCATGTGTCCATTTGACAGAATAACACAGATGACCTTCATCGCTTGCCCCCCAAAGCAGCAGCTTCCTGGTTTGTTTTCTAGCGAGGAGGAAAGAGAAGTTTGGTCCTCTAGAATCTGGCTAGACCCTACAGGGTGACACATGTCTGTACGCACATCTGCAGTGTTCCTTCCCTCTGTCTCTCACAGACTCATCTTTCTCCCTTGAAGGACGAATGCTCATGGCTCATCAAGGGTCCTTCGTCTTATATCCGAGTCATCTCTAACCATCACGCTGGCCTTTCTTGGGCAGTCTGGGAACTCACAGGGTTGATCCTTGGGGTGATGTTCCCCCGGGGGAGCCTGCCCTCTGTGGGACCCCCTCCCCTGTGGGGGATGGAATGCATCTGTCTGGGGTGGAATGCTTTATATCTGTCTGTTTCTCCAGGGATGTCCCAGAGTCCAGGTTATGGGTCCCATTCCAGCTTTCTGAGGGTGTGTCCTGATATAGACCCCCTTGTTCTAGAAGTGATGGGATACCATGGAATCCCTCCTGGCATCTGATTCCATGTTACCACAAACTTCTGCCAGAACAGAGGTGCAGACAGCATGTTCAGTAAAGAAGGACAGGGGCTGAGATGTAGACTGAATTTTTTATAGAATGGAGGTGACGAACTTTTAAAGGTATTGAGATAAGATTTGTGTGAAAGATAGTGAAGCTGCTCAGTCATGTTCGACTCTTTGCGACCCCGTGGACTGTAGCCTACCAGGCTCCTCTGTCCATGGGATTCTCCAGGCAAGAACACTGGAGTGGGTTGCCATTTCCTTCTCCATGTGAAAGATAAGGCGCCCTTAATGAACTTTGGTAATTATGTGTAGTGTGGCTTCCCAGGTGGCCCTAGTGGTAAAGAAACCACCGCCAATGCAGGAGATGTAAGAGACTCAGCCTCGATCTCTGGGTGGGCATCAAGGAGGGCCTGGCAGCCCACTGCAGCATTCTTGCCTGGAGAATCCCATGGACAGAGGAGCCTGGCGGGCTAGGTCTGTGGGGTCACATAGAGTCAGACACGCCTGAGTGTGGTCACCACCACTGCCCCTGTCACCCAAAGCCTCCCTTTCCATCTCGTTGCAGCCACCCACGCCCCTTGGCCCCAGAAACCTGTGATCTGTTTCCTATCACGATGGTTTTGCCTTTTCTAGAACTTCAGATAGGGGCCTCCCTGGTGGCTCTGGTTAGGAATCTGCCTGCAATGCAGGAGACCTGCGTTCAATCCCTGGGTCAGAAAGATCCCCTGGGGAAGAGAATGGCTACCCACTCCAGTATTCTTGCCTGGAGAATCCCATGGACAGAGGAGCCTGGCGGGCTGCAGTCCCTGGAGTCGAAAAGAGTCGCTCCTGACCGACTGACTAACAACACTGGAGCCCACCGCAACAAGAGAAGCCGTCACAAAGGGAAGCCCTCACCGCACCTGGAGAAAAGCCCGCACAGCAACAAGGGCCCAGCACGGCCAGAAATAAAATGCATGTACAGACTCAAACAGTGTGCAGTCTCTGCATCTGGCTTCCTTCCTCTAGCAGAATCTGTTTGGGGCTTGTCCCTGTCCTTGTGGGCGTCAGCAACGGTTCCTCGTTATTGCTGGGTGGCTTTGCACTGTATGAATGTACCACCACTTGCCTTGCTTTACTCACCAGATAATGGACGTAAAAGGTGTTTCCAGTTTGGGATGATTGGGAATAAAGCTGTTGAGGGCATTCACGTACAGGTCTTTGTGAGGACTTCTCTTTTCATTTCTCTTGGGTCTGCTGGATCTCAGGGTAGATGTTATGTTTAATTTTGTAAGATAATTCGTAACTGTTTTTCAAGGTAACTGGAACAATTTGTTTCCCAAATGGGTACTTATAGTCCAGAACATGTAACTGGTCTTCCTGACATCCACGGGTTTCTATCTGTGCAATGATTTTCGAGAAGTTTATCGGATCCCACATGTAATTAAGGTATGTGGCTTTTAGGGAAAAGATGATTACATATCTCTGGATGTCTTGAACTCTGAGTGTTGAACTCTGAGTGCCGAACGAAGTCTGTGTTGTTCTCCCAAGGGAACCAAACACTTCTAGCCACAGTCCGAGTATGAGTCAGGCCTTATGAGGATCCTTCCAGCACTCACGTGTCCGCTTTGTGTGTGCCTCAAATGAGAGTTTCAAGTTCATCCTTATTGAGATCATGCCTGCGGGCGAGAGGGAAAATATCTGAGGCTGTCAAATCAGGTGGGAAATGATGTCGTGCTGAACTGTTTTGTTTCCTGACCTTTATCTCATGTGAGGTGGGGGCAGGCTGGGTCAAGTTTAAATCCAAGATGACAAGTGTCTGAGGCCAAGCAAGGTTTCTGCTAAGTGCTTGCTTGGGGTCAATGACTCTGTGTCTCACACCTGGTGAAAACTGACTCCCAGTTGAAAAAAAGAGCTATGGGCCCAAAACACTTGACTTGGCTTTGGACTTGAACGTCCTGGATGTTTTATAGCCCTTTGGCGGGTGTTGAGGGCATCCTGTTTGCGTGCAGCACCTGAGTCACTAATGTATTATTATTATTTTTTTTCCTGGCACTCGGGCTTGCTCCACGGCATGTGGGATCTTCCCGGATCAGGGATCAAATCCAAGTCTCCTGCGTGGGCAGGTGGATTCTTCACCAGTGAGCCACCAGGGAAGCCCCAAGCACTGTCTTTTGGAAGCCCCTTGCTCATCGTGCCTTTCTACCTTCCAAAGTGTGAAATGGTTGCTTCTTTTGAAATCAGTTTTGCCAATTTATTTATTTTTTTGACGACTTAAAAAAAATACAGGACTTCCCTGGTGGTCCAGTGGTTGCCACGCCCTGCCTCTACTGCAGGCGCGGGTTTGATCTCTGGTCAGGGAACTAAGATCCTGCCGGCAGCATAATGTGGCTAAGAAAAAAATTTATTGGCTCAAGTAACTGAAAAGTTAAAGGGAGATTTAACCCAAGTTGATCCAGGAGTTTGAGTGGGTATTTCCTCCTCTTCATTGCTAACTCTGAGCCAGCTTATTGTTTTGTTTTGTTTTTTAGTTTAGAAATGTTTTATTATTTTTGTTATTGTGATTAAAATATACATAACTCAGATTTGCCATTTTAAGCATGTTTAAGTGTACACTTCAGTGACATTAAGTACATTCGCATTGTTCTGTAGCCATTGTGCATGCATGCTAAGTCACTTCCGCTGTGTCCAACTTTGTGACCCCATGAGCTGTAGCTGGCCAGGCTCCTCTGTCCATGGGATTCTACAGGCAAGAATATTGGAGTGGGTTGTCATGACCTCCTCCAGGGATCTTCCTGATCCAGGGATGGAACCAGCATCTCTTATATCTCCCGCGTTGGCAGGTGGGTTCTTTAACCACTAGGGCTGCCTGGGAAGCCCATCACCACAGTCCAGCTCCAGTACTGTTTCCTCTTCCTGAACTGAAATCCTACTTTCGCAACAATAACTTGCATATTTCACGGCAGCACGAGCTGTGTCTGTGGTCCTGTTGTGTCTTCAGATCACGTGACTTGTGGCATTTAGACAGCATCACTTATTCATCACTAGGTAAAATTTGGCCTCAAAAAAAAAAAGGATTTTTCATATTATCCTAAATTCTCAGGATATTGCCTCACATTTTCACCATTTCTGAGCTGTGGTTGCTGTTGAACTGCTAGTTCACCTGTGACTGCTCTGGGGTGGGAGGCCAGGCATCTTTGGGGGACACACGTGGAGGTTAAGATCCAGGGTCAAGTGTAGGTGAAGGTCACCCCATCTAAAGCCTTGTTTGGGGTGGGAAGGGAGGAACGTCTCTATTTTCCCACTGAGAACAGTGAGTTGACACCAGGAAATATCACCCCACAAACCTCTGGACTTCAGCTCATTGTTTTTCTTCCTTTCTGAACTTCATGCCTTTTATTTCTTATTTTTAGACTTTTTATTTTGTATTGGGTATAGTCAGTTAACAATGTTGTGATAATTTCAGATGGGCAGTGAAGCCATACATACACATGTCTCCATTCTTCCCCAAAGGCCCCTCTCCTCCCAGGCTGCCACATAACACTGAGCAGAGTTCCCTGTGCTGCACAGTAGGTCTTTGATGATTATCCATTTTAAATACAGCTCTGTGCACATGTCCATCCTACACTCCCTAATTATCCTTTCCCCCCCATGTGTCCCCCTGGCAACCATAAGTTTGCTCTCCAAGTCTGTGAATCTCTTTCTGGAGTATAGCTCATGTTAGAAAAGGTGTGGGGGTCCTGTCCCAAGGTTGGAAGGTCCTGAGAGGCCTCTGCATCGGCCCCATGGCCAGTGGGAGGCTATCCCTGGCACATGGCCCTCCCGCCTCCAGGTGCCAGTCTTTCATGGGACCAGCTGTCCCCGTCACCTTCACTGGGCTCAAGGGCCCTGCCTGCCGTGTTGTGTACGTTCACGAGCAGCAGCTTCGCTGAAAACCTGGCTTTCAAAATCTCTCTGAAAGAGAACAGCATTCAAACTTTCTAATTTGTCTTTGGTCTTCCCAGGTGGCTCTAGTGGTAAAGTACCCACTTGCCAATGCAGGTTAGAGGTAAGAGACATGGGTTCAATCCCTGGGTCAGGAGGATCCCCTGGAGGAGGACATGGAAACCCACTCCAGTGTTCTTGCCTGGAGAACCCCATAGATGAGAGGAGCCTGGCGGACTACAGTCCATGGGGTTGCAAAGAGCTGGATGTGACTGAGTGATTTAGCACATATGTGCACGTGCATACACACACACACACACACACACA
>SJYW01034095.1:0-12609 GCA_006410735.1 Raphicerus campestris
CCCCTTCGTGAATACTGCTTCCTAGGCTTCTCCAGGTCTAAAAGCAGTACCAGCTGGTTGGTTTCATCAACAGTGACGGTCCTCGGCAAGCAGTCAGCTTTCGTACGAAAGGGCTCCCAGAAGACGGGGATGTCTTTCTTATTGCTGAATCCCCTCCACAACCACCCCACACTCAATGAACTCTTGTCCTGCCTCTGAGAATCTCCAGTGACAGTGAACTTACTGATTTCCACATGCTGCCTTCCACAGTGAGACCTTGAAAAAGAGACTGTAGCCTCATCATTGGAGTAAAGCTCATAAATCTGAGGCTATGCCCTTGTGTTCAGAGGAACAGGCACTGGGAGGGAAGGGTTTTGTAAGAAAAGATCGTGCTGCCTATTGTTGAGCAGAGCCGGGTCCCTCTCAGCCTCCTTGCCGTGTGGAGCCAAGATGCCGCAGAAGGAACCTAGGATGGGGGCGAGACAAGGCTTGGCAGAGCATAGCACTTGTTTCAGCACATCCATGGCAGGAAGAAGGCTGGACTATGAGTGGGCACAGGACCGAGTCCCTCAGGCAGATGAGCCTGCCTAGTGCAGCCAGTCTCAGATCTCCTGCTCCCAGGACTCTTTGATATCATTAAAAGGATTGAAGACCCTAAAGAGCTTTCCTGGGTTTTATCCATTAATATTAAAAGTCAAAACACAAAATGTTCTTAAATGTTCATTCAATAATTTGTTTAGAAATGTCAATTTTCCTGGATTTGAATCCCATTTCTGCCACCTAGTAAGTGCTCAGTACAAGCTGTTGTTAATATTAGCACAGCAGGTACTCAATACAGACTTGTTTGATTTTTACTTCTGAAGTGCAATATCTGGAATCTCCCACCATAGGATTCAAACCAGTGCCTCAATTTCAGCAAGGAGCTCTATATGTTAATATTGTTGCTGTGTAACTATATGCCATGTTGTTTCACTCTTGCAAACAGATTGGAATAATACAAACCCTGGTAACAAAATGGACCCTTGCAATAGTCATAGTACCTTCTTGGCCAGAGGACAAATGTCCCCCCATGCTGAGAAATCTTGGCCAGCTTTTTAGCCTCTCTGAGCTTTATTTTGCCTGTTCTGTAAAACAAGATTAGTAACAGTGCATGCCTCATAGGTTTGCTATGAGTAAGGCTCCCGCCCTGCCCCACCCCCACCTGGCTTTTACCAAAGATTTTCAGTAACCAGTCTGAGTTACACCCCTCAGGCCCAACCTTCTAGAAATGCCACAAAAATGACACCCTAGGTGAGCCAGTTTGTGGGATTTTTAGATCAGAAATTGTTGAATTATATTTCTAGAACTTTCTCTAGGTGCTGGGGTCATCAGAGACAAATCCCACAGCTGGTCAGTGTTTGGGGTGTGTCTGCTCCTTAGACACTGGTTGCACCAGCAGACACATCGGGGTCCCCACTGGCTGAGTCACATCTAGCATTTACATCTCATCTGCCAAGAGGAGCGCCATGATTGGCTCCGAAAGTGAAAGTCACTCAGTCGTGTCCGATTCTTTGCGACCCCACAGACTATATAGTCCATGGAATTCTCCAGGCCAGAATCCTGGAGTGGATAGCCTTTCTCTTCTCCAGGGGATCTTCCCAACCCAGGAATCGAACCAGGTTTTCCTGCATTGCAGGTGGATTCTTTACCAGCTGAGCTATCAGGGAAGTGCTGCTGCTGCTGCTGCTGCTGCTGCTGCTGCTGTTGCTGTTGCTAAGTTGCTTTAGTCGTGTCCGACTCTGCGAACCCATGGACTGCAGCCCACCAGTCTCCTCTGTCCATGGGATTTACCAGGCAAGAGTACTGGAGTGGGGTGCCATTGCCTTCTCCAAGGGAAGCTCTGGCTATGCTCAAAAGTGTAGAAACCTCCGAACCCTCACTGTGCCCAATGCAGGGAACCCTTATAGCTGTGGCTCGTGACTCTTTCCAGAGCTGAGGCTGATGGAATTTGCAGCAAAGTAGTAAAATTCCATTTCAGCAAAGTCCAAATCACTCCCACTTTCCCCCTTTGTGATTTTACAGTCTAAATTCTTCCTGATAGTTACGGCATGTATTTCCCCCTGCCCTGAGAATCACTTATAGATAATTCCCAGATTAAAAGACACATTTCTTCTGGTTCTCGAAATTCGTTTTTACATCACAGCCCTGTGAATCTCTATCATATCTGCTTTGCAGACAAGTCATTGCTATTCAGGGCTTTCCCAGTAGCTCAGTGGTAAGAATATGTTTGCAATGCAGGAGCCACAGGAGACTCAGGTTTGATCCCTGGGTCAGGACGATCTCCTGGAGGGGCGTGGCAACCCACTCCAGTATCCTTGCCTGGAGAACCCCACAAACAGAGGAGCCTGGTGGACTATAGTCCATGGAGTCACAAAGAGTCAGACATGAATGAAGCAACTGAGCAAATACACATAGTTATTCAACAATGCCACAGGCATGTACTGACCTCCACCTGTTTGCCAAACATTGTGAATAGATACAAGGATAAAAAGGTGAACCACCTCTGAGCCAGCCCTGGAAGCTGTGTCTTGGGTGACATGGAGACAGCTGTACCAACCAAGGACTGCAGGGCAGAGGCAGGTGGGGGAGGGAAGGGCACCTGGCCAGGCTGCTGGAGGAAGAGGAGAGTGGCAATGGGACCTGCTCGCTCCAGGTTAGCAAGGACCATGTCCCACCGTGTCCCCACTGTTTTGCTCTCGTGTGCTCCCCTCCAGTCCCTGCATGGCTGGCTCCTCAGGTTCCATTTAAAATGTTACCTCTGCAGAAAGATGCTCCTGTCCATCTGATTTGCAGTAGCCCCTCCTCCCAGCGCTCTTTCACACTGACATGTTTTATTTTGCTCACAGCATCTATCATTAAACATTTCATTTACCTGTTCACTTGGACATATGTTTCCCTGACCTAGTAAATACCCAGTGAGCATTCATTTGCTGAATGACTGGCAGAGCCTCTAAATGAAGATGAATGAATGAACAACATACTCATAGATGCTGAATCACTAGTTGACATCCCATGAACAATTTGGGAAAAGTTAAAAATAGTTAATGTAATAATGTAATTACTATCTTTANTAAAAGACACATTTCTTCTGGTTCTCGAAATTCGTTTTTACATCACAGCCCTGTGAATCTCTATCATATCTGCTTTGCAGACAAGTCATTGCTATTCAGGGCTTTCCCAGTAGCTCAGTGGTAAGAATATGTTTGCAATGCAGGAGCCACAGGAGACTCAGGTTTGATCCCTGGGTCAGGACGATCTCCTGGAGGGGCGTGGCAACCCACTCCAGTATCCTTGCCTGGAGAACCCCACGAACAGAGGAGCCTGGTGGACTATAGTCCATGGAGTCACAAAGAGTCAGACATGAATGAAGCAACTGAGCAAATACACATAGTTATTCAACAATGCCACAGGCATGTACTGACCTCTACCTGTTTGCCAAACATTGTGAATAGATACAAGGATAAAAAGGTGAACCACCTCTGAGCCAGCCCTGGAAGCTGTGTCTTGGGTGACATGGAGACAGCTGTACCAACCAAGGACTGCAGGGCAGAGGCAGGTGGGGGAGGGAAGGGCACCTGGCCAGGCTGCTGGAGGAAGAGGAGAGTGGCAATGGGACCTGCTCGCTCCAGGTTAGCAAGGACCATGTCCCACCGTGTCCCCACTGTTTTGCTCTCGTGTGCTCCCCTCCAGTCCCTGCATGGCTGGCTCCTCAGGTTCCATTTAAAATGTTACCTCTGCAGAAAGATGCTCCTGTCCATCTGATTTGCAGTAGCCCCTCCTCCCAGCGCTCTTTCCCACTGACATGTTTTATTTTGCTCACAGCATCTATCATTAAACATTTCATTTACCTGTTCACTTGGACATCATATGTTTCCCTGACCTAGTAAATACCCAGTGAGCATTCATTTGCTGAATGACTGGCAGAGCCTCTAAATGAAGATGAATGAATGAACAACATACTCGTAGATGCTGAATCACTAGTTGACATCCCATGAACAATTTGGGAAAAGTTAAAAATAGTTAATGTAATAATGTAATTACTATCTTTACCATATTGGAATTTTTCATGAGAATATTAGACTGGGGGCTTCCATGATTACAGGATAAAATGGGCCAAAATTAATATAAGAGAAATTTTGTAGTGAGGTCCTACCAAGTAGAAACATACATCTGAGTAAAGACTTTAGTTCTAGAGACTTCAGGGGAAAATGACTGTTAGTTTTAACAGTTTATTCCATTACTGGCCTGAATACAGGAAGCTCAACCAGATGTGGGAGGCTACTACAGGGTAGCCAGCCAGCCAGCCATACCCCAGAGAATATTTCCAGGATCTTCCATTACACACTGATACATGCATATGTAACATTTTTATATGTAAATGCATATATTTTTGTATGTTTATGTATATATACACAAGGGAATAATAAAATATGGGGAAACCGTTTAGCCAGTTCAGTTTGAGCTATACAGTTACCCCCAACAGGTCAGCTGTCCTATCGTTTAGGCACACTTGCAATTATGCATTCTGGAACATTCTTGGTACTATTAAATAGTGAGTTCATTATCTGGCATAAGTGCCGTGGACATTTGAAACATTCTTACAGGTTTGGGCCATATTTTTTTATTTCTGGAGAGTTAATCACCTAGGAAAGATATAGTATGTATAACACTAGGGCTTCCCAGATGGTGCTAGTGGTGAAGAACCCACTTGCCAATGCAGGTTAGATGTAAAAGATGCAGGTTCGATCCCTGGCCCCAGAAGATCTGGAAGGTCCCCTGGAAGAGGGCATGGCAACCCATTCCAGTATTCTTGCCTAGGGAATACCATGGACAGAGGAACCTGGTGAGTTGCAGTCCCTAGGATCACACAGAGTCAGACATGACTGCAGCGACTTAGTACACACATGCATACACATCGCACTATTTAGTGACACTGTTTAGTGCCAGGCCCAGAGTAAGGAACCAAGCGTGCAGAAAGCCTGAATGGACTAACGATGGAAACAGACACACAACTAGCTGCTGTGTGGAGCTCCTGAAGTACACTCGGGACTTAGGGGACCCGTTAAAGGGATTGTCAATGTGACTGGGGTTCCTAGAAGGCTTTCTGAAGGTGGCTTCAACAGCTAGAATATGATGGCCAAGTAGGGTCTTGCTGGATGTAGAATAGGAGGTGCTGAGGCTCAGGGAGCAAGGATGGCCTTGCCAGACTAAAGGAACATATTACGAAAGCAGGGGAATAAAAATAGCCTGCAGCGTTGAAGATGCATAGATGTGGGCAAGAACCAGATGAGGCTGCAGAAGCAAACAGGACCCTATCACTCAGATCACTAGGAATCTTGGGTTTGAAACCAGGGAATCTGAACCCTGTTCTGAAAGGTAAGGACTGTAGTGGAAGGATTATCAGAGACCTGCCTCTTAGAAAGAAGCCTTCGGCAACTCTGAAGATGCATCAGGGAATTCCCTGGAGATCCAGTGGTTAGGACCACAGTGCTTTCACTGATGTGGCACAGGTTCAATCCCTGGTCAAGGAACTAGGATCACACAGCCACATAGTGGGGTGGAAAAAAAAAGTTACATCAGATGGAAGGAAGCCCCCAGTTCTTAGCAATAACTTCAGGGAGTAGAGAACCAAGGAGGGGAAATAGAGATGGGAGAGAGTAGAGAGTGGCTATGGGAGACAGAGAGGATGTGATGAATAGAGGAGCGTGGAGGATGAGAACCGCTGTGCACCAGGCCTTGTTCTAGGCACCTGGGCTCCAGAGTGGACAGAACAGAATGACAGCCCCACCTGAAGGCTCTGGCAGCTCGTAGGAGGGGCCAAACAGAAATAAGCAACTCTGTAGGTAATAAACCAGAGCTGGAGGACAATAAAGATAGCAAGGAATTCCCCGGTGGTCCAGCAGTTGGGAAGGATTCTGCACTTCTACTGCAGGGGGCATGCGTTCTGGCCCTGGTCAGGGATCCCGAAGCATGGCCGAAAGAAAAAAAAAAAGATAGCAGTCCTGATAAACAGAATGGGCTGCTTAAAATTTCAGACAAGTGGCTTGTGAAGGCCTGCAGGACCTAAGGAAACCAGCCCAGAGGCTCTTCGGGGAAAAGCATTCCAGGAGGAGTGAACAGCAATGCAAAGACCCTGGAGCGGAGTCTGTCTGGCTTGTTCCAGGAACTTCAAAGCGCCTGTGTGGCTGGAAGGACCAGGAAGGAGAACAGCAGATGAGATAAGCGAGCTGCAGGGTGATGTGAGGGCAAGAAGGGCTGTGAGGAAACTTACAGGCTGTTGCAAGAACTTTGCCTTTTACTCTGAGTGAGATGGGAACCAGTGAAGGGTTGTGAGCAGGCAGAGGGGGATGTGCTCAGACCTTGGCTGCTATAATCAACTCTGGTTTAGGGTAGAGAACAGACAGGAAGGGGCAAGGGCAGAAGCAAGGAGACCTCCTTTAGCTGTGGCAGCGGAGGTGGTGGAAGTCATCAGATCCTGGCTTTATTTTAAAGGCCAAGCCACCAGGCATTGCTGATAGAGTAGATGTGTCTGAGGGAGAGAAGTCAAGGTGACTTTGAGAATTTTAACCTGAGCAGCTACAAGATTGGGATTGCCATCTTCCAAGGTCAGAAGATCAGAAGTGGAGCTGGTTTCCAAGTGAGAAGGAGGACAATCAGGGATTACTTAGGGAAGTGGGTTTGAGATGGCAAGAAATACTGTTCAGCTAGCAGGGAATTATAGAGGCCTGGGTCTCACCTGGCCTTCAGATGGAGCTTGGGACAGGGCAGCTAGGAAGGCCAGATAGGCAGCACCCTGCACAGGGTTCTGATGGGACCATCCTCTCATCTCTTAGGGTGTTTGGAATTCTGTCTTTAATGTCATGGCTCCTAATGGAGCTGTCTGTCATAATCACCAGGAAAGTGAAAAGTGAAAGTGGAAAGTGAAAGCAAAAGTTGCTCAGTCATGTCCAGCTCTTTGCAACCCCATGGACTATACAGTCCAAGAAATCCTCCAGGCCAGAGTACGGGAGTGGGGAGCCTTTCCCTTCTCCACAGGATCTTCCCAACCACCTTCCCAAAAGGTGGGCTTTTTAAGGTACAGATACCTGGGTCTCACTTCAAATCTATAGAACATGAATCTCAGAAGTGGGGACCAAAGCTAGAAAAATATTCAAAATCTGCATCAGGTGATTATAATGAACACCACTGCATAAGATTCCCCACATACAAGGGGCTTTCTGCTGGTTTTATTGCTGCTTTAAAACTAAGTGGGTCAAGACAATGAGAAGACAAGCTACAATCTCAGCTTGGGAAAAACTGTTTGCAGAACACATATTTGATAAAGGATTTTTATTCAAAATATACAAAGAATTCTTAAAACTCAACAATAAGAAAACAAATAATCCAATTAAAAAATGAGCAAACGCTTGAACAAGTACCTCACCAAAGAATATATACAGATGGCAAATGAACATACAGAAAGATGTTCAACATCATATGTCATTATGAAATTGCAAATTAAAGCAACAGTAAGCTATCATCACATACCTATTAGGCCAAAATCCANACCTAAGGAAACCAGCCCAGAGGCTCTTCGGGGAAAAGCATTCCAGGAGGAGTGAACAGCAATGCAAAGACCCTGGAGCGGAGTCTGTCTGGCTTGTTCCAGGAACTTCAAAGCGCCTGTGTGGCTGGAAGGACCAGGAAGGAGAACAGCAGATGAGATAAGCGAGCTGCAGGGTGATGTGAGGGCAAGAAGGGCTGTGAGGAAACTTACAGGCTGTTGCAAGAACTTTGCCTTTTACTCTGAGTGAGATGGGAACCAGTGAAGGGTTGTGAGCAGGCAGAGGGGGATGTGCTCAGACCTTGGCTGCTATAATCAACTCTGGTTTAGGGTAGAGAACAGACAGGAAGGGGCAAGGGCAGAAGCAAGGAGACCTCCTTTAGCTGTGGCAGCGGAGGTGGTGGAAGTCATCAGATCCTGGCTTTATTTTAAAGGCCAAGCCACCAGGCATTGCTGATAGAGTAGATGTGTCTGAGGGAGAGAAGTCAAGGTGACTTTGAGAATTTTGACCTGAGCAGCTACAAGATTGGGATTGCCATCTTCCAAGGTCAGAAGATCAGAAGTGGAGCTGGTTTCCAAGTGAGAAGGAGGACAATCAGGGATTACTTAGGGAAGTGGGTTTGAGATGGCAAGAAATACTGTTCAGCTAGCAGGGAATTATAGAGGCCTGGGTCTCACCTGGCCTTCAGATGGAGCTTGGGACAGGGCAGCTAGGAAGGCCAGATAGGCAGCACCCTGCACAGGGTTCTGATGGGACCATCCTCTCATCTCTTAGGGTGTTTGGAATTCTGTCTTTAATGTCATGGCTCCTAATGGAGCTGTCTGTCATAATCACCAGGAAAGTGAAAAGTGAAAGTGGAAAGTGAAAGCAAAAGTTGCTCAGTCATGTCCAGCTCTTTGCAACCCCATGGACTATACAGTCCAAGAAATCCTCCAGGCCAGAGTACGGGAGTGGGGAGCCTTTCCCTTCTCCACAGGATCTTCCCAACCACCTTCCCAAAAGGTGGGCTTTTTAAGGTACAGATACCTGGGTCTCACTTCAAATCTATAGAACATGAATCTCAGAAGTGGGGACCAAAGCTAGAAAAATATTCAAAATCTGCATCAGGTGATTATAATGAACACCACTGCATAAGATTCCCCACATACAAGGGGCTTTCTGCTGGTTTTATTGCTGCTTTAAAACTAAGTGGGTCAAGACAATGAGAAGACAAGCTACAATCTCAGCTTGGGAAAAACTGTTTGCAGAACACATATTTGATAAAGGATTTTTATTCAAAATATACAAAGAATTCTTAAAACTCAACAATAAGAAAACAAATAATCCAATTAAAAAATGAGCAAACGCTTGAACAAGTACCTCACCAAAGAATATATACAGATGGCAAATGAACATACAGAAAGATGTTCAACATCATATGTCATTATGAAATTGCAAATTAAAGCAACAGTAAGCTATCATCACATACCTATTAGGCCAAAATCCAAAACACTGAACAACATCAAATGCTGGTGAGGGTTTGGAGCATAAGGAACTCTCATTCATTGCTGGTGGGAATGCAAAACAGTACAGCCACTTGGGAAGAGTTAGGTAGTTTCTTGCAAAAGTAAACACATTTACCATACCATCCAATAGTCGCACTCCTTGGTATTTACTCAAAGGTGTTGAAAACTAGTGTCCATACAAATACCTGCATACAAATGCTTATATTAGCTTTGTTCATAATTTTAAAAATTTAAAGAAACCAAGATGTTCTTCAGTAGGTGAATGGAATAAATAAATTGTGATATATCTAGATAATGGAAAGTTAGTCAGTACTAAAATGAGCTATCATTTTAGTAGAAAAGGCATGGAGGAATCTCAGATACATATTACATTGTTAAAGAAGTCAGTCTGAAAAGGCAATGTACTGTATGATTCTAACCATATGACCTTCTGGGAAAAGCAAAACTGCAGTGAGAATAAAAAAGGTCAGTGGTTGCCAGGGGTTGAGGGGAGGGATAAATACTTGGAGAACAGGGGAAATCAATGGCAGCGTGATACTGTAGTGGTGAATACGTGCCAGTGTACATTTGTCAAAACACATAGAATATGCAATACCAAGAGTAAACCCTGATGTAAACTATTGACTCTGGTTGATGAAAAGCAAAACTAAGGGGGTTTATGGAGAGGTCAGACAAAGGAACATAGGAGCCTGTCTTTTGTGCCAGGGACTCAGCAGGGGCCAGAAGTAGAGTGAGTGAATGGAACGGGGCGATCACAGCCCTTGTGGAGCTTATATTCTAGAAAGCCTGTTTGAAAAGCATAGAGACAGGAAGGGAAAGCAAGAGTGCCTGGAACTGATCTGTCTCTGCCTAGAGAGAGGTTCCCTGTGGTGTAGGGCAGGAAGGTAGCACACCCAAAGCTCTGTGCCAGGATAAGACCCCAAAGAGACGCTCTGTCATCATCCCACCTCCTTGGACCTCAGTGGAACGCTTACCACCTCAGCCCTAGGCAGCCCCTGTTTCTTCCTGCCCACCTCTCTCCCCTCAACAGATGTCTTGACATTCAAAAGAATTGAAAATGGGATTGCAAAGGGATATTTGACACCTGTGTTTACAGACACATTATTCAAATAGCCCAAAATGAAAGCAGCCCAAGTGTCCACCAAGGGATGGATGGATAAGCAAAATGTGATACGTCCATACAGTGGAATATTATTCAGCTTTAGGTGGGAAGTTCTGACACACAGTACAACATGAAGGAATCTTGAGGACGTTATGCTAAATGAAATGTCAGTCATATTTTTAAAAATTTTATTGAAGCATAGTTTATTTGTGATATTGTATTCATTTTTTCTGTACAACAAAGTGACTCAGTTATACATATATGTATTGCTGAAAAGTCAGTCATAAAAGGATAATTATCCTCAACAAAATGTTAGTTCAGTACAGTTCAGTTCAGTTCAGTCGCTCAGTTGTGTCCAGCTCTTTGCGACCCCATGAACCGCAGCACGCCAGGCCTCCCTGTCCATCACCAACTCCTGGAGTGCACTCAGACTCGCGTTCCTCAAGTCTGTGATGCCACCAGCCATCTCATCCTCGGTCATCCCCTTCTCCTTCTGCCCCCAATCCCTCCCAGCATCAGAGTCTTTTCCAATGAGTCAACTCTTCGCATGAGGTGGCCAAAGTACTGGAGTTTCATTAAATAACAATTCTCTTTCTTAATTAAAAAAACTTTTTATTGGAGTATAGTTGATTTACAATGTTGTGCCAATCCCTGCTGTATAGCAAACGGACTCAATATACACACGCAGATGTTCTCTTTTATAATCTTTTCCATTATGGTTTATCACAGGATATTGAATATAGTCCCCTGTGCTATACAGTAGGATTTTGTTGTTTATCCATCCTATATGTACTAGCTTACATCTGCTAGTCTCAGACTCCCAGTCCTTCTCTTCCCCACCCTTCTCCCTCTCGGGAAACTCAAGTCTGGGACCATGTCCGTGAGTCTGTTTCTGTTTCATAGATATGTTCATTTGTGTCGTATTTTAGATTCCACATATAAGTGGTATCATATGGTATTTGACTTTTTCTTTCTGACTTAGTATGATAATCTCTAGTTGCACATGAAAGGCCAATTCTTGTATGAGGTACCTAGACAGGGAGTTAAATTCCTTGAAACAAAAGGTAGATTACCAGGAGTTAGAAGAAGGGGAGGGAATGAGGAGCTGTTGTTGAGTGGGTACAGAGTTTCAGTTTGGGAAAATTAAAAAAAAAAAAGTTGCAGTGCTAAATAGTGGTGATGGTTGCATAACAGTGTGAATGTATTAATACTCAGACTCTGAACTGTACACTTGAATTGGTACATTTTATGTTAGGTGTAATTTACCACAATTTTATAAAAGGGAGTTAGGCACTTTTTATGATCAATCAATTAACTTTTGGCTGTGTTGGGTCTCCATTTAGGTTCGGGCTTTCTCTAGCTGCGTTGAGAGGGGGCTACTCTCCAGGTACAGCACGTGGGCCTCTCACTGCCATGGCTTCTCCTGTTGTGGAGCATGGGCTTCAGGAGCTGCAGCACGTGGGCTCAGTAGCTGTGGTTCTCCTTCTCTGCTGTGCTGTTCCCCGGCCTCAGAGCTTCAGCTTCTGCTCTAGAAGCTGGCTCGCTTTCTCAATTCCCTGGCTTGCACATGAACTCACAGGGAACTCCCTACCTCACTCTCCAGAGAGGTTCTTTCATCTTCAGCTTCCCTGCTCACTGCCTCTTCCCTGTAGCCCCCAGTTCACATTTTCAAGAAATCAGATTGGTCATNTTGCATAACAGTGTGAATGTATTAATACTCAGACTCTGAACTGTACACTTGAATTGGTACATTTTATGTTAGGTGTAATTTACCACAATTTTATAAAAGGGAGTTAGGCACTTTTTATGATCAATCAATTAACTTTTGGCTGTGTTGGGTCTCCATTTAGGTTCGGGCTTTCTCTAGCTGCGTTGAGAGGGGGCTACTCTCCAGGTACAGCACGTGGGCCTCTCACTGCCATGGCTTCTCCTGTTGTGGAGCATGGGCTTCAGGAGCTGCAGCATGTGGGCTCAGTAGCTGTGGTTCTCCTTCTCTGCTGTGCTGTTCCCCGGCCTCAGAGCTTCAGCTTCTGCTCTAGAAGCTGGCTCGCTTTCTCAATTCCCTGGCTTGCACATGAACTCACAGGGAACTCCCTACCTCACTCTCCAGAGAGGTTCTTTCATCTTCAGCTTCCCTGCTCACTGCCTCTTCCCTGTAGCCCCCAGTTCACATTTTCAAGAAATCAGATTGGTCATCCCACCTGGGAGGCACAGGCACACATTATAAGTGTCTGGCAAGTTTATGGGCTGGTAGCCCTTCCCCAGTCAGCTTTGCCAGCTTAGTAGACAGCCTCCTGGGCAGTCCAGTCAGCAGGGCTCTGGCCACCCTACCCTCAGTGGGCTGCAGGGATGGGGAGTCCTGAGGATGGGATTCACTGGAACAGCAGTGACCTAATAGGAGCCCTTCAGCCTGACTGGTCCTCTATCCATCCCAAAGTCA
>SJYW01034096.1:0-14423 GCA_006410735.1 Raphicerus campestris
TACAAGCTGCTTCTCTTGTGCTTAGATGAGGCCTGGTAACTAATTCCAGTTCTGGACAATGAGTTCTATAATGAAGCAAGAAGTGGACAGAAAAAAAAAAAGAAAAAGAAGTGGACAGAGAATTTAATCACCAGTGAAAGACCATCCAGGGCTCTCTCCCTCTGATACTTTAGTGGGTATTATCTGAGATGAGCCTGCTCCATCAGCCTGGTCTCCTAGTGATTCTGATGACCAAAGCACCTACCCTTGCCAACACTTCCTCAATCTCCCTGCCAATTCATGATGTATCTACACTGCGTCTTCTGAGATTGGGGGATTATTTCTTAACGTAGCATGAAGTGAAAGTGAAAGTGTTAGTCGTTCACTCGTGTCTGACTTTTTGCAATGCTATGGACTATAGCCCACCAGGTTCCTCTGACCATGGGATTTCTGAGGCAAGAATACTGTTTGTTATTGTTCAGTTGCTAAGTCATGTCCAATTCTTTGTGACCCCATGGACTGCAGCATGCCAGGCTTCCCTGTCCTTCACTATCTACTGGAGTTTGCTCAAACTCATGTCCATTGAGTTGGGGGACATGATACCATCCAACTGTTTCATCTTCTTTTGCCCTCTTCTCCTCTTGCCCTCATTCTTTCCCAGCATCAGAGTTTTTTCCAATGAGTTGGCTCTTTGCATTAGGTGGCCCAAGTATTGGAGCTTCAGTTTCAGCATCAGTCCTTCCAATGAATATTCAAAGTTGATATCCTTTAGGATTGACTGGTTTAATCTCCTTGCTGTCCAAGGGACTCTCAAGAGTCTTCTCCAGCACCATTGTTTGAAGGCATTGATTCTTTGGCACTCAGCCTTCCTTATGATCCAACTCTCACATCCATACATGACTTTTAGAAAAACCATAGCTTTGACTATACATACCTTTGTTGGCAAAGTAATATCATTGCTTTTTAACACACTATCTAGGTTTGTTATAGCTTTTCTTCCAAGGAGCAAGCATCTTTTAATTTCTTCCCGTCTCCTACATTACAGGCAGATTCTTTACCATCTGAGCCACCTGGGAAGCCCCTTAATGTAGCATGCAGCTGCTGCTGCTAAGTCCCACTCTGTGCGACCCCATAGACGGCAGCCCACCAGGCTCCACCGTCCCTGGGATTCTCCAGGCAAGAACACTAGTGTGGGTTGCCATTTCCTTCTCCAATGCGTGAAAGTGAAAAGCGAAAGTGAAATTGCTCAGTTGTGTCCGACTCTTAGCGACCCCATGGACTGCAGCCTACCAGGTTCCTCCATCTATGGGATTTTCCAGGCAAGAGTACTGGAGTGGGGTGTCATTGCCCTCTCTTTAATGTAGCATATCCTGGCCTAATTGACTGAGGTGGTGATCAGAAATGGCCCAACCATAAGTCTACCCTGACTCTGAGTCTTAAACAGGTCTGACCCAATCAGTACCCAACTGAGGCATGTGTTGACCCCTCTGTCTCTTGTCTCACCCTGTCCTTCAGTTATCTTGGACACTTTGTGTCTGGACTTGGTTTTGTCCTTGGTCTTTGCTCCGCTTCTGTGTGAGTCATGTTGGCCACACCCTTTAACCACTAGGGGTGGCTCAAGGGCTCCCTTCACATCAAGAAACAAATCTTGTTCTTGTTCTAAGATTAAGAAAACAACCGGACATCANGTCTTTGCTCCGCTTCTGTGTGAATCATGTTGGCCACACCCTTTAACCACTAGGGGTGGCTCAAGGGCTCCCTTCACATCAAGAAACAAATCTTGTTCTTGTTCTAAGATTAAGAAAACAACCGGACATCAAGCCAGGTGTAGAACTCTTCAGGGGAAGGAATGGAAGAGGTTAACACTTCTATGTCAAGAGCAGATTTTCAGATCTCTCGTCGTGGGTGGATTTTCCATATGGCTTGGTGTAGTCAGAGGAAACAAGGGTGCTGGTATGCTGCAGCCAAGCCTAAACTTGCTGACTTTTCAGGAATTCTGCAAGCTGGTTGTCCAATAACCATTATTAAATATTAAATTCTATAAACTTACAAGTAAATAAACTATATTAATAACAAAGGTAATACTCAAAAATCATCCTTTCCTAATCATTTTACAACATTTTACTATAAGCTGTGTTCTTGAGTTATTCATGTCTATTGCATCCTTATGGCAGAAATACTATCTAATGACATGCTACCGCACGTCTCTTCCCAACCCCAAATTCAGTGATGTCATGTTGGTAGCTTGAAATCCTCCATAGTGGGGATATTTGTACCCCATAAATTGCAAAAACTGCATACCCGGGCTTGATTTATTGTTTCATTGATTGTCTAGAGCAGAGGGCAGCAAGCCCCAGTCCAGGGGCCAAATGCAGCCCGCTGCCTGTTTTGTACAGCCTACTGAGAGCTCCCAGGTCTGCCCCGTGAGCTGCAGAGACCAAGCTGCACATCCCCCTCTGCCCTCGGTCACCCTCTGCTCCCAGCACCTGCCTCCCTGGCTGGTGGCCATCCCTTGCCACTGCACGGGATCCATGCTGGTCGCTACCTACACACCAGAAGCTCCGCTGTTGGCAAGCATGTGCACCCAGCTGCAGAATCACAGTCCAGGAGTCGGTGCCTTGGCAAGTCCCTCTGCCTCTGGTTAGCTGCCCAAGTTAAGAGGGCTGGGTTCTCTAGAAGAGAAGGACGTCCCAGGATCTTGGTTCAGCAGGACTGAGAGGAAAACTGACCTTGGCGGTCAACATGAGCTGCTGCCGCCCTGCTTGTGGGCAAAGTCCTTGCGAAAAAGTGTGCTTCCTGTACTGGAGGATGGCCTCTGGCTGGGAGAAACGTGGGACTGGCAGCGATGCCAGTTGGTTTTTCAAGCTCTGAGAGCAGCTCAGTCCAGCAGGCAAATAAATAATTATAATCCAGTTAGTGGGTGTCATAGGTTTGAGGCATGGAAGTAGCTGGCCGGATCCAAGAGTAGGGCATGAAGGCTGGGCTGGCAAAGGGAAAAAGCTGTAAGGGAGCGTGAACAGGCGGTCCTCCGTGGAGTTCTGCCCTCCATTAGCTGGACCAGANCTGATACTTTAGTGGGTATTATCTGAGATGAGCCTGCTCCATCAGCCTGGTCTCCTAGTGATTCTGATGACCAAAGCACCTACCCTTGCCAACACTTCCTCAATCTCCCTGCCAATTCATGATGTATCTACACTGCGTCTTCTGAGATTGGGGGATTATTTCTTAACGTAGCATGAAGTGAAAGTGAAAGTGTTAGTCGTTCACTCGTGTCTGACTTTTTGCAATGCTATGGACTATAGCCCACCAGGTTCCTCTGACCATGGGATTTCTGAGGCAAGAATACTGTTTGTTATTGTTCAGTTGCTAAGTCATGTCCAATTCTTTGTGACCCCATGGACTGCAGCATGCCAGGCTTCCCTGTCCTTCACTATCTACTGGAGTTTGCTCAAACTCATGTCCATTGAGTTGGGGGACATGATACCATCCAACTGTTTCATCTTCTTTTGCCCTCTTCTCCTCTTGCCCTCATTCTTTCCCAGCATCAGAGTTTTTTCCAATGAGTTGGCTCTTTGCATTAGGTGGCCCAAGTATTGGAGCTTCAGTTTCAGCATCAGTCCTTCCAATGAATATTCAAAGTTGATATCCTTTAGGATTGACTGGTTTAATCTCCTTGCTGTCCAAGGGACTCTCAAGAGTCTTCTCCAGCACCATTGTTTGAAGGCATTGATTCTTTGGCACTCAGCCTTCCTTATGATCCAACTCTCACATCCATACATGACTTTTAGAAAAACCATAGCTTTGACTATACATACCTTTGTTGGCAAAGTAATATCATTGCTTTTTAACACACTATCTAGGTTTGTTATAGCTTTTCTTCCAAGGAGCAAGCATCTTTTAATTTCTTCCCATCTCCTACATTACAGGCAGATTCTTTACCATCTGAGCCACCTGGGAAGCCCCTTAATGTAGCATGCAGCTGCTGCTGCTAAGTCCCACTCTGTGCGACCCCATAGACGGCAGCCCACCAGGCTCCACCGTCCCTGGGATTCTCCAGGCAAGAACACTAGTGTGGGTTGCCATTTCCTTCTCCAATGCGTGAAAGTGAAAAGCGAAAGTGAAATTGCTCAGTTGTGTCCGACTCTTAGCGACCCCATGGACTGCAGCCTACCAGGTTCCTCCATCTATGGGATTTTCCAGGCAAGAGTACTGGAGTGGGGTGTCATTGCCCTCTCTTTAATGTAGCATATCCTGGCCTAATTGACTGAGGTGGTGATCAGAAATGGCCCAACCATAAGTCTACCCTGACTCTGAGTCTTAAACAGGTCTGACCCAATCAGTACCCAACTGAGGCATGTGTTGACCCCTCTGTCTCTTGTCTCACCCTGTCCTTCAGTTATCTTGGACACTTTGTGTCTGGACTTGGTTTTGTCCTTGGTCTTTGCTCCGCTTCTGTGTGAATCATGTTGGCCACACCCTTTAACCACTAGGGGTGGCTCAAGGGCTCCCTTCACATCAAGAAACAAATCTTGTTCTTGTTCTAAGATTAAGAAAACAACCGGACATCAAGCCAGGTGTAGAACTCTTCAGGGGAAGGAATGGAAGAGGTTAACACTTCTATGTCAAGAGCAGATTTTCAGATCTCTCGTCGTGGGTGGATTTTCCATATGGCTTGGTGTAGTCAGAGGAAACAAGGGTGCTGGTATGCTGCAGCCAAGCCTAAACTTGCTGACTTTTCAGGAATTCTGCAAGCTGGTTGTCCAATAACCATTATTAAATATTAAATTCTATAAACTTACAAGTAAATAAACTATATTAATAACAAAGGTAATACTCAAAAATCATCCTTTCCTAATCATTTTACAACATTTTACTATAAGCTGTGTTCTTGAGTTATTCATGTCTATTGCATCCTTATGGCAGAAATACTATCTAATGACATGCTACCGCACGTCTCTTCCCAACCCCAAATTCAGTGATGTCATGTTGGTAGCTTGAAATCCTCCATAGTGGGGATATTTGTACCCCATAAATTGCAAAAACTGCATACCCGGGCTTGATTTATTGTTTCATTGATTGTCTAGAGCAGAGGGCAGCAAGCCCCAGTCCAGGGGCCAAATGCAGCCCGCTGCCTGTTTTGTACAGCCTACTGAGAGCTCCCAGGTCTGCCCCGTAAGCTGCAGAGACCAAGCTGCACACCCCCCTCTGCCCTCGGTCACCCTCTGCTCCCAGCACCTGCCTCCCTGGCTGGTGGCCATCCCTTGCCACTGCACGGGATCCATGCTGGTCGCTACCTACACACCAGAAGCTCTGCTGTTGGCAAGCATGTGCACCCAGCTGCAGAATCACAGTCCAGGAGTCGGTGCCTTGGCAAGTCCCTCTGCCTCTGGTTAGCTGCCCAAGTTAAGAGGGCTGGGTTCTCTAGAAGAGAAGGACATCCCAGGATCTTGGTTCAGCAGGACTGAGAGGAAAACTGACCTTGGCGGTCAACATGAGCTGCTGCCGCCCTGCTTGTGGGCAAAGTCCTTGCGAAAAAGTGTGCTTCCTGTACTGGAGGATGGCCTCTGGCTGGGAGAAACGTGGGACTGGCAGCGATGCCAGTTGGTTTTTCAAGCTCTGAGAGCAGCTCAGTCCAGCAGGCAAATAAATAATTATAATCCAGTTAGTGGGTGTCATAGGTTTGAGGCATGGAAGTAGCTGGCCGGATCCAAGAGTAGGGCATGAAGGCCGGGCTGGCAAAGGGAAAAAGCTGTAAGGGAGCGTGAACAGGCGGTCCTCCGTGGAGTTCTGCCCTCCATTAGCTGGACCAGAGCCAAGTGTTCAAAGAGGAGCGGCATCTCAGAAGGAATGTTCTTTCTCCTCTTTGGGGGATTGCACATTACACTGGACTCTGGCCAAACTCTGGCTTGCCTCATCTCCCAGGATTAATTTTAATGGCCATTTCCATCCTACAGTTCTCGACAGGAGTGTGCGCTGGTTCCCAGCAGAGAAGCAGAAGCAGAGGCCCTCCTCCCATCTGGCAACTCATTGGCCGGGAGGATGAAAGGGGTGGGGCCTCATTCCCTGCGAATCTGCAAACTCCAGGGTGAATCCTAGAACAGGGGTCCCCAACCTCTGGGACCTAATGCCTGATCTGAGGTGGAGCTGATGGAATAAGAATAGGAATAAAGTTCGCGATAAATGTAATGCACTTGAGTCATNTTCTTGAGTTATTCATGTGTATTGCATCCTTATGGCAGAAATACTATCTAATGACATGCTACCGCACGTCTCTTCCCAACCCCAAATTCAGTGATGTCATGTTGGTAGCTTGAAATCCTCCATAGTGGGGATATTTGTACCCCATAAATTGCAAAAACTGCATACCAGGGCTTGATTTATTGTTTCATTGATTGTCTAGAGCAGAGGGCAGCAAGCCCCAGTCCAGGGGCCAAATGCAGCCCGCTGCCTGTTTTGTACAGCCTACTGAGAGCTCCCAGGTCTGCCCCGTGAGCTGCAGAGACCAAGCTGCACATCCCCCTCTGCCCTCGGTCACCCTCTGCTCCCAGCACCTGCCTCCCTGGCTGGTGGCCATCCCTTGCCACTGCACGGGATCCATGCTGGTCGCTACCTACACACCAGAAGCTCCGCTGTTGGCAAGCGTGTGCACCCAGCTGCAGAATCACAGTCCAGGAGTCGGTGCCTTGGCAAGTCCCTCTGCCTCTGGTTAGCTGCCCAAGTTAAGAGGGCTGGGTTCTCTAGAAGAGAAGGACGTCCCAGGATCTCGGTTCAGCAGGACTGAGAGGAAAACTGACCTTGGCGGTCAACATGAGCTGCTGCCACCCTGCTTGTGGGCGAAGTCCTTGCGAAAAAGTGTGCTTCCTGTACTGGAGGATGGCCTCTGGCTGGGAGAAACGTGGGACTGGCAGCGATGCCAGTTGGTTTTTCAAGCTCTGAGAGCAGCTCAGTCCAGCAGGCAAATAAATAATTATAATCCAGTTAGTGGGTGTCATAGGTTTGAGGCATGGAAGTAGCTGGCCGGATCCAAGAGTAGGGCATGAAGGCCGGGCTGGCAAAGGGAAAAAGCTGTAAGGGAGCGTGAACAGGCGGTCCTCCGTGGAGTTCTGCCCTCCATTAGCTGGACCAGAGCCAAGTGTTCAAAGAGGAGCGGCATCTCAGAAGGAATGTTCTTTCTCCTCTTTGGGGGATTGCACATTACACTGGACTCTGGCCAAACTCTGGCTTGCCTCATCTCCCAGGATTAATTTTAATGGCCATTTCCATCCTACAGTTCTCGACAGGAGTGTGCGCTGGTTCCCAGCAGAGAAGCAGAAGCAGAGGCCCTCCTCCCATCTGGCAACTCATTGGCCGGGAGGATGAAAGGGGTGGGGCCTCATTCCCTACAAATCTGCAAACTCCAGGGTGAATCCTAGAACAGGGGTCCCCAACCTCTGGGACCTAATGCCTGATCTGAGGTGGAGCTGATGGAATAAGAATAGGAATAAAGTTCGCGATAAATGTAATGCACTTGAGTCATCCTGAAACGATCCCACTCCCCCCCACCACCACACCCCTGCTGTCTGTGGAAAAATTGTCCTCCACACAACCAGTCCCTGGTGCCAAAAAGAATAGGTATGCTGCCCTAGACCTCTGCAAAAGGTGAGACTCTATCCTGTCATATCTCACATAAGGGAGTCATTTACTTCACTGTAACATGTTTCAGATTACACCACACTTGCCCATGTATTGCCCTGCCTACCCAAACTGGAATAGAGGAAGGAACATAGACTTCAAAACTGTGGGTTCAAACCTTACTTCTGTCACTTAACCCGAGACCCTGTACAAACTACTAGGTGTCTCAGAACCTCAATTTCTTCATCAGGAAGCTGGGGTTCCATTATAACTACCTGAGGAGCAAGCTGTGAAGATGAAATGAAATATATATGAGGCCTGTTGCACACAGGCCCTCGCTGAATGGTACCCACATGTGTTAAAACCAGAGACTCACAAAGGCCAGTTCCTTAATAATCAGAAATCTTGCCAGTCAGTGGTTAAACCATTAATAGCCTGAAATCACCCATAGTGTTATTGTTTACACCACAGAAATTACAATTGCCACATATCAGGGATTTTTATTTTTTCTGGAGATCCAGATCACTAGCACACCATAGTTTCAGTAAGTGTCCCATATACAAACTTTGTGAACTTTGAAAGATGTGAATGTGCATTCGCATGTCCAATCACATAAGTTAGTTCACGTGTCCAGCATACGTTGTCATGCACATGCATCCCCCACATGTGGTTGTTTCTATGTACTGTACTACACAGTACTGTATAGAGTACAGTATCTTTATTTCAAGCCCAGGATGTCATCTATGATGAGAAGACAAGAGCTATCCTCAGACATCCCTGGATCTTTTACTAAAGAGAGTAGATAGAACTGAATCCAGCAAGGAACCACAACCTGTGTCATTGGCATCAGGTATGAGTGAAGTTGTAGCTTGCCCTGCATCTCCTATTGCTGATGATTCTTCAGCTCTGTGATCTCCCACCTCCTCTCCCTCCTCCAGTCAGTAACTCTTCTTGCCTGTTCACTTGATACCAGCCCCTGTATCCCAGCTGTTATACTATACTGCTGTACTTTTCAAAGTACTATACTGTAAGACCCTGATGCTGGGAAAGATTGAGGGCAGGGGGAGAAGGGGGCGCCAGAGAATGAGATGGTTGGATGGCATTACTGATTCAATGGACATGAGTTTGAGCAAATTCCAGGAGATGGTGAAGCATGGGGCAGCCTGGCGTGCTGCAGTCCATGGGGTAGTGAAAAGTCGGACGCAACGGTGACTGAACAGCAAATAATGGGAGATTAAAAGCACTTTCTTTATTTTTCTGTGCTTGTATTTTATGTATTATTTGTGTGAAAAGTATAATAAGCTTATTATAGTACAAAACTAGATAGCCACCTGTGTTAGTTGGGTACCTAGGCTAACTTTGTTGGACTTACTAACAAATTGGACTTAGAAAGGCACTCTGGGAAGGGAACTTGTTCACATGTGGGAGACTTACTGTCGTTTCCTTCCTTTTCCTCATATCCTGGAAAAGCCCCTGTGAGGTAGTATTATCCTCATTTTACAGATTGAAATGTAAGATTTAGATTAAATGACTTGCCCAAAGCCAACAAATCATACATACACATTTAAAAAAAATCTTCAAATAGAGTGCCATCTTCATTCTACCAGAGCAGCATAAATCCAATTTAGAGTACACAGATCCTACCTTCGCTTCCGGCACCCCCCTTTTCCAGCCACTTCAGAAGAGAAGTGATGTTTCAGGGCCCCCGCTTCCCCCGGGGAAAACTTGGTTTTATTGTCACATCACAAAGCCGACACTCTGTACCTCCTGCAGGAAAAGTCCCACCTCTTCTTCCAGGCTTCCCATTTGTTAATTTCACTGTGTATCTATCTATCAGNTCTACCAGAGCAGTATAAATCCAATTTAGAGCACACAGATCCTACCTTCGCTTCTGGCATCCCCCTTTTCCAGCCACTTCAGAAGAGAAGTGATGTTTCAGGGCCCCCGCTTCCCCCGTGGAGAACTTGGTTTTATTGTCACATCACAAAGCCGACGCTCTGTACCTCCTGCAGGAAAAGTCCCACCTCTTCTTCCAGGCTTCCCATTTGTTAATTTCACTGTGTATCTATCTATCAGTGCATTTCTACAGACACTTCAGCCTCTGTACAGCATCCTTAGGCTAAGTGGCTTCAAGGGCTCAAGAAACATTGTCTCATTGTCCCCTTACATTCCAGTGGAGAGGGTTGGAGATCAGAGCCCCTTACTTTACACCTGAGAAAAGTGACTTGGCCAAGGTCACCTGAGGAGTTGGAGGCACTGGCAGCCAGCTCTCCTCTCTCGTCTCTCTCTCCTGCCCCTCCACTAGCAAAGAGCAGAGGCGCAGCTGTAACCTCTCTCCTGAAGCAAGGGAAAATGTCAAGGGCCATCAAGACTGTAGCTGCAGGGCACAAACTCATTACCAGCTAGGGTTAAGGATGGGAAAAAAAAAAGAAAATCCCCTGCATGGTGTACTACCAGCCAATTATGAGCTTCATCCAGGCTTGAAGCGGCTGACATTGTCCACAGTCAAGATTCTAAACCCAGTCTGGATGAGGACATAGTTTGCATTCTTTGGCTGTGGGACGATACTGAAGTAGATCTGGGAAAAATAAATAAATAACACGGAGAGAGGTTCACACCGCCAAATTATTTGAGCTGACATTATTACTAACACGCCCAGTGATTAAGAAGAAAATACAGGCAGAGTCCCACTTGTCTAATTTGATTATCAGAGAGGCTCTGTGTTGATTACTAACGTCTGCTTGCAACTGGGGACAGAAAAAAGGAATCCAACTAGCTGAGAGCCGGGAAATCACACACAGGGGCCTGAGATCCGTGTAAATGAAATTTAATAATAAATGGGATGTGCTCCCAGATAAAGAAGTAAATAAAAGACAGAAAAAGAGGCGGTTCAGATTATAGAGGCCGGAAGAGGATTGTGGCCAACCTGGCCTATTTGGAGAAATGGCCTGTGTTGAGAGGGGAAGACAGGCTCAGGACAAGAGTAAAATGAAGGCTACGGAGAAATGAGAAAGGAAGACAGTGAATTAGATATGAGATTAAGGTGTTGGTCTCAGGAGGGGTGATTATAAGTACTGTTGGGGTCACTGTACCAGAAAGCTTCTGTGTGGACAGAGAAAAACCTGACCAAGTAAGAAGGACCCCAGAGCCAAGCAGAGAAAAATTAAAAGACGGGGGGCAGCATTTGCATGAAAAGCACTGGCGAGCTGCATAGGAAAGCCAGGGATGGGCTATGAAATTTTCTAACCATCTAACCTTACAACCGGAGAAGGCAATGGTACCCCACTCCAGTACTCTTGCCTGGAAAATCCCAGGGACGGAGGAGCCTGGTGGGCTGCAGTCCATGGCGTCACTAAGAGTCGGGCATGACTGAGCGACTTCACCTTCACTTCTCACTTTCATGCATTGGAGAAGGAAATGGCAACCCACTCCAGTGTTCTTGCCTGGAGAATCCCAGGGACGGGGGAGCCTGGTGGGCTGCCGTCTATGGGGTCGCACAGAGTCGGACACGACTGAGGCGACTTAGCAGCAGCAGCAACTTTACGACTCAGTACTATGCTCCACAGAACCAAGCTGAGCCAACCCTCAGCTCAGCTTATTCTACTGGGCATCCATGCTGCTAACTTAGTGTTTTCCCTGAGTCAGCCCCAGAAGGATGTGTTGGCCTTCCTTGGACAGCAAAACCATTGTGTTCACTGAGCTTTTCCCAGATGAGCAGATAAGAAGGAGCCCTGTTCCTTGACAAGAGCAGTGAGGTTCTGTCCTACCAGGAATCTGCCAGGCTCCAAGGTACAGAACTGCACCAGACTCTGTCCTTGCCTTTGAAGGGGCAGTTGATGGGAAGCCAGGGAGACCGATGGTAGAATGCAGGAGATGCTCAGTAGCGATCTGCAGTTAAGTGACCTTGTGCCTCTGCATTCCTCAGCTGTAAAATGGGCCTGTGGCATAAATGAGTTCATACATGGAAAGCACTTCCAAACAGTGACAGGCACACAGCAAACTCTCAATAAATGTTGTTGTTGTTTAGTCGCTAAGTTGTATCCAACTCTTTTGTGACCCCATGGACTCTAACCCACCAGGTTTCTCTGTCCATGGTATTTCCCAGGCAAGAATACTGGAGTGGGTGGCCATTTCATTCTCCAGGGGATCTTCCTGATCCAGGGATCAAACCCGCACCTTCTGCATTGGCAGGCGGATTTTTACCACTGAGCCACCAGGGAAGCCCAATGTTGCCATGAACAACTAATTACTGGGCACAGGAGCACGTGTCTCCACATCACTGTGTCTACTGTCCTCTTGACTCTGAAAATGTGTATTGCATAATGCCATTTTATAGCGGTTATGTGCTTTCTTATTATTATTATCTGATTATCAGAATATAAACACTATGCAACATGCAAAAAAAAATCTTTGTTCAAGACTGAAATAATCATTTATAAAGTAGGGAACAGAAAGATCTTCTAACACATTCACAGGTTATTTTAATACTTTCCAAATAAATGCCAAGGAAGGGAGTGTTTATATATAGCACTCAAAACAGCCCCTCCACTTTCTCAGGGAATGTGCACCAGCTTGTCAATGTCCCCATTGTGCAGGGCCCAGAGCTGGATATAATTAAATCCTATTACCCAGGAAAACTTGCAGCATAGTTGGTCTGACACATTTAATGATTTGTTAACTCAGTCTGCAAATGTAATTAGAATAACGCTGTGCCTGGGAGATGGGAGATGAACATGAATGTATGGTGCCATGTCTGCCCTTAAAGAGCTTAAAATCCAATGGGCAGACTTGATATGGAAATGGCTAAATATGGTCTCAGAAATACAGGAACACGAAGTAGAGACAGTCAGCAGCTAGAAGCCATCAATCTCTGAACTCTCTGGGGGCAAGGTTTTCTCTGTGTCTCTTCATCTGTCATGAAAAGATGTCCTAACACTGATTAGAAATCTGAAGTCTGAATATCAATTCCAGCCCAGGCCCTTGCCAACCGCATGACCATGGTGAGCTCCTCTAAACCTCAGTTTCCTCATCTTTAAAAGCAGGATAATAACAGTAACTATATCACAGGCCTATCACATTGGGATAATGTCTCTTATCTCATAATAACAGTAACTCATTGGCAGCTGAACAACATTTGATTAAGGTTGGGATAATGGATACAAAACACATATCAAATACCAGCCACATAATAAACTAGTACTAACCTTTCTCTGCTGATACCAAGCACAGAGCAGGTCCATAGCAGGAACCACTAGTAAATTGTAAAGAATGGAAAGTGCAAGATTGACATAAAGAATAAATTCATTATGTAATTAATGAGAGACGTTATTGTGTGGGAATAAAAGTGGAAAAGTAATTATTCTTGCTCAGGGAAGCAAGATGGTTTCTTTGAAGATGTGGCATTTGATAGAGCTTGAAAGGCTGGACCAACAAGAGGCCTAAGTCTGCATGGCATGTTTGGAGGAGGACAGATATGCAGGAAATGAGGTTGGAGCCTAGGGATAGTCCAAGACTGGTGGAGCTTCTCCTTAGGGAAATAAGGGTCAGTGGAGATTTTAATAGAGGGGTTTGGTGTAGTTTCTGTTTTCTAAAGTGTCATTCTGGCCACACACAAAGAATGAAATCACGAGGGGAGCGAGCAGAAGTTTGGAAGTACAATGAAGAGGTCAGCATGATAGTTCAGGCAAAAAATGGTGGGAGTCTGAATAGGGCAATGGCAGTGCGAATAGAAATGAGGAGAAGGGATTGGAGAATGGATGGAATGTGGAGGTGAGGGACGGGGGAGATAGCTTTGAGGTTTCTCCTCTGGGTGAATGAGATCTCCTTTATTATGTGAGAGATCATTACTAAATCGTGGGCTTCCCTAGTGGCTCAGTGGTAAAGAATCTGCTTCTGATGCAGGAGACGCAGGAGACACAGGTTCAGTCCCTGAGTTGGGAAGATCCCCAGAGGAGGGCATGGAAACCCACTCCAGTATTTTCACCAAGAAAATCCCATGGACAGAAGAGCCTGGTGGGCTATGGTCCATGGGGTTGCAAAGAGTCAGACATGACTGAAGCGACTGAGCATGGACTCATGCATTATTAAATCAGAGAGAGAAAATAGTACGTCATGTTCACTTATTTCTCCCAAATCATATAATCCTAGATTAGCGTGGTGGTTGAGACCAGGCCCCCAAACATTCACCATCTGCTGCATCAGTCTCACTCATCTGTGTCCTAATTCCAAAGCAGCTTCAGGACATCTCTTACTCTTTGAAAGGTCAGACTTACACTGAGTTAAAATCTGCTTTCCCATCATTTCCAACCCTTGGTTCTAGTTTGGCTTCTGGAATCACAGATCAAATGGACCTTCTTTTGTAAGACCATCTTTTGCATTCAGCTGGCTAAATAAGAATTTTTCATTTTTTGAATTTGTCCATGAAAATAACATGCAATATCATCAAATACTTTGCTGAAATCAAAATACATTGTCTGTTTCTCTCTACCCTATTATTCTATTAAACCACCCCCCCCAACCCCTGCAAAATATGGAGAGGATCTAGTTATATAAGTGGTCACAAATCAGACACTAATGACCATTAGTTTTTGTGTAGGTATCAAGAACTATTTATTTAAAAATCTATCCTACGGATTCATGTCAATGTATGGCAAAACCAATACAGTATTGTAAAGTTAAAAAAAAAAAACCTAGAATTTTCTCCAAGATGACAAGCTTGGCTGCCCAAGTTTATTCATTTTTTAAAAAAAATTTTACTTTATTTTACTTTACAATACTGTATTGGTTTTGCCATACAGCAACATGAATCTTCCATGGATATACACGTGTTCCCC